>JAZHYW010004187.1:0-30271 GCA_037355805.1 Ixodes ricinus
TAAGCGCCATGGCAAACAGCTCTTGTTGTAATACTTGTTATTCTTCTATAATCACTGACATCTCATGAAACGAGTGGCTTGGCGAGTTTCGTGTATCTTTTCATCAATCCCCAGCCAATTAGATGGCAATAGTCGATAAGAACACCAATGAACAAATCACAAATCAAAAAGCGCAAACATAATAAGAAACACCCTTGGCTTGCTAGACTATTTATTCTGTGACGTGTACGACCCTTACTTGTTCCTCGCCGTTTTTCGTGTCTATCACTCGAAGAAGGGCGTCCGCCCGAAACGTTGTGTGTTCCTTCCCGTCCACGTTTATTTTTTTCAGTGTAGCACAATCATATGTATTTTGCGATTCCGGGTTTGAGCTTATTGTGCTCGGCAGCGCGCCCCGATTTTCTTGATAGATTTAACCGATACGTAAGCAGCGCAACATACAAAACACGCACGCGACATTACCTTGGATATTTTAAGTTACACATTTCACAGCTATTGCTGTCATGTTCACGTCCACGTAAATGCGAATGTGAATGTGTGCTTTTTTGGATATATATTACAAGAGAGTCTCAAAATCTCTCCTTGAGGGCCGTCTAGAACAACGATTGCTCCAAAAATCGCACTGTGGTAAACTTGTTTTTCTTGTACCCATATATCAGTTCGGCAATTGCGAGCCCCTGTCTCCCACACGTATCGAGCGGCATGAGCGTTACTAAAATTATTCGTAAAATAAAAATATTCAAGAACCCTAACAACGTTGTTTTGTTTTACTCAAATAAAATATGCTCCTGAAAACATGCCCGCTTCGTTAAAACGGGTTTTATCGCAGTAATTTTTGACAAAAAAAAAGGTTTGCTTTTAACCTTCTATTTTCAATTTCCAATTAAGCAATAGGCTACTGTGAACTTTTGTCAGAAAGTGGTTGCGTGAGCTTCGTGTTTTTTTACGGGTACTGCGGTTCACCAGGATGATTTCGGTGAGGAGCGGAACAGTCAGAATAAAAAAATTGTGTCTTCACATCACGCGATGCAGTTTATATATTAATATACCACATCTTTGATTCGTTTGTGCTGTCGTGTTATGAGCGAGCATTTTATATTTCAGTAAATGGCTAAAATGTTCATATTTGGGCTAACACTTACACGGGTTACCATAGATATAGAAGTTATTAAAATCCCGTAACATAGTGACGAACTTTATAAACAAACATTTTTAGACTTTACCAAATTTAGTGGCCAGTGACGCATCAAATGACAGCTGCGGTTGTGACAACTACATCAAAAGTGGCTATTACTCATCGAAATCAAAAAGAAAAAAAAACTGGTTGCACAGAGCCATAAAAATGGAACGGAAGTTTACAGTGACAACGCTTCTTAAGGAATAGCTTTTATGTGTTGCATTATTTAATTGATTAAAAATTTAGCACCTATTTCTGGTGAATAACACCCTGCTTTATCTTCTTTCATCACTTCTATAAAATGCAGCGTCTTTCATTATTTTTAGTCGTTGATCATTAGAAAATAGTTTTATTAGGAACACAATAATCAAGTTGGGAGTTTTCTTACCAAATGCAAACGAAATAAAAAAAAATGTATTTTTATGACATCGTCATTGTTTGGCCAACCCTAAAAACGTTTTTGGATCATTAGGTAGGTAGGAGAGGCTTCCAACAAAGCCGTTGTCTTTACAACTCGCACACCTCTTCGGATCGCCTGCGGAGCCTTCCGAGGAGCTCGCCGAAACTTCCTACTTTATTACTATATTCGGAGTAATCTCAATAGCTTGCCGTTGCTGGAGTGCTAGCGAAATGGCTTCCGAAATTACGATGATACTTATCAAGTTTTATTAACCAGTCATGACAAAGTGGTATGGCCCGACAACAATGATGCGACTCTTCCAAACATGTCATTTTTCTGAACATTGTTGGGGTTTATACTATAGCCTCTCCTCTATCCAGTTTTGGAATCCTGCGACAAAAACGCGAACAGTAATTCATGAATTTCTAAAAACCGGTTTTCTTTTGCCATACCGTATCGACTGATTCAGCCTCTGTTATTGATCGTCTTCTATATCGATATTGCATCAGGACCCAATAACCTCAAAGTTAAAATCATTAAATAACATAATTCAGATAATCATTCAATTGATAACAGCAACTATACCCCATTAGTGTCCGCTGAGACCGATAAACAGTGTGATTACGGTTTTCATCCAACCCTTTTAAGACACTCCTGAATATAATCGATCACGAAAAGCGATTAATTTTAATAATAATTAATAGTTCACTTTTGTCGTTTAGGACAACATATATGGCATTTCTCTTCTTTTTTTTGCTGAGTAATTAAGAATACTTATAGTTGGTGACAACTTAAAAGTGCAGGGCAACCTTCTCCCAGTAAGACCTCTACTCCTTCCAATTCAACAGAGTGAACACTGAAGAAAAAGGCGAGTCCCACCTCGCCTTCCCTCTAGCGTTCGCTCTACAAAAGTGGAAAGAAAGGGGGCTTTGTGGAAGCAGCTTGATCTTCGCCCTTAACCTGTCACCGGCTATAGGAGGGCGCGCCCCTTTTGGGAAGCCCAGCTTTGTCGAATATTCCGGAACAAGGCATATTATTTTTTTCTCCCAATATAAGTGGCAGTTAGGACTTTAACTTTAGTTAAAGATTCGGCTGTCGCTTGTACGATTTCTAAAATAATCCGTGTTTCTGGACACGGATTATCACGAAGATCAAACGGCATTTAAAAAAAAAGTGTTACATGCTGCCTGTCGCTTTATTTTTCGGACATCACAAGAAAAGTGTTACGCACCGTACATCCTACGTCGAGTGTTATAAGAACGTTCAAACTGAAGATTATTTGCGTAATTATAGCCTCTGAACCTGTATCTAATAAGACACTCAGAGGAAATGAAGAAGTAAAAATCCGGCCGAAAGGCCGGGGGCCTCCGCTCTAAGCCTTTCTTAACGAGGAGTTTTGGAAGTTACTAAGTAGTTCATAGGATGAACAGTACTAGTTAAGGCTCGGTCCCATTGGGAAACGGTTGGGCAACTTTGTTCGCTAACATAACGGACGCCATCTTTCGGGCAAACATGTCGCATTGCAGCAAAAGCAACTGCTTGAATATGTATTGTCTTCTGGCAGTCGTCTTCGTCGACCAGTTCTCCGATAATCGGAGAACATCCTGTTGCTAAGAGCGCCGACTGAACGAGAAAAAAGGAAACACTCCGCCATGTCTGTTTGTTTTCTTTGTGAGCGATGCGACGTCGGTGGAATGTGCGCCTGCGAAGTGCTTCTGCGTGAAACAGACTCAAATCCACTAGGGGCGATATTTTTTATTTATTTATTTAAAAAGAGTGCCAGCCATGCGTCTAAAGCAGGATGGTAAACTTCAGAGTAAAATAACACCATCCAGCACTTCCAATCACACAAACTGGCATAGCATCAAAATAATCTATAAAATCAGAGACATTCCCACTATTTGCAGCGTTCGGTTGGCATGCAATTCCAGTAATCAATGAATTTAACAAAAGAATGAGTACTTAAAATACTCTGGGTAGGAGTGATAAGGGGTACTGTACTTGGTGTGTTTACTTCTAGTCGCACAAGCAAGGTTTTAGTAGGTTACATTTTTGTGAATATTTATAACATATTGACCATGGAGCAAGTTGAATAATAATTTCATCCGGCTTAACATACTTTTAGTGCTAATAGGAAGGAGGTTTCTAGCGGATTTCAGTTGGGAGATGGACTCTGTAGATAAGTAGCGACTAAAAATTAGGCGTACAGCTTTACTCTAAATGTCTTCACGTTAATAGATGTTTTTTTTGTGTTTGTGTGTGAATGGCTCCCATACTGGGTTTGCATTTTCGAGCTCTGGTAAAATTAGTGCTTTATATGCAGTTTATTTTGGCTCTGGAGTAGCGAATGCTAATTTCCTTCTGATCTCCAAATTTTATCTAATGCTTTATTGAAAACAGTTTTCTACGCGTGAATTCTAGTACACGTTTGGTTTTAAAAGGACAACGAAATATTTAAATTCAAGGGCAATTTATGCCCTGGAGCTGATGTGGCCCAAATTGAAAGAGTGCAGAAACGATTTATTCGTATTGTATATGGCAGGTACATTGGAATGAGATGTATTTACGATAACGAGTACATTTTTAAAGAACTATTGTTGCAGAACTTGTTAAATAGAAGCATAGCTCGTGACGTTCTATTTTCACATAAGGTTGTACACGGCAGTATAGTTAGTGAATTAGCGTCATCGTTAAAATTTCATGTACCAGCTCGTCTTGTTAGAAGACAGAGAGTATTTTGCCCCTCCATTCAATCAAAATTGTCACCATTGGTAAAGATCCATATTTGTAGTTTGTTTGTTAATATTTGGCATTCCTTCAGGTCCGGGTGAATTTTTCACTTTCAAATTTATACTCAGATCAACTATACCTCTTCAATCAATACGTACATCGTCCATACCAAGAAGAGGTGATTTATGAAGTTCATAGTGGGGAATAATTTCGTTATCCGGCGTAAACACCGACTAGAAATAATTGCTAGAAAATAAACATTTTTCTTTACATCGGTGACAATTTCTTTTTCGAAGCACAGTAGTGAGTTTGGCTAGTTGGTGTCGCTACCTATGAACGTGCACTGTGCTCTGAAAGATTGCCACATCATGGTCTGAGACGCCATCCTCAACTTTGCATAAATATCTTCGTTGAGCTAAATATTTGCTGCCGAAAACTAAGTCAATCATTGATCCTGAATCATTCTCTCTTCCAATATCCTTTCTGACAGCTTGTTTGAGGTTGTGATCAAAGACAACATCAAGGACGGCTTTAGACGCTGCAATGTCATCGTGCAATGCCCTCGCGCATATATGTTCAATCTATTAAATGGAGATTAAAATCTCCAGCAATAATTAGCTTGACATTCTCAGCTTTTACATTATTACAAAAAGAATCAATAAAAGAAGCAAGTTTTTATGTTTTTGTTCCACGTGGACATTATATGGCACAAATAATAATGTCGAAATCTTCAAACATTATTTTACAAAATAAGCAGTCAATGGCTTTAATCGGTAAATTCTGAGCATCCTCAATACACTTCCTGATCAAGATCGCGACAGCCCCTCCCCATGACCCATGACGATTTTTTTTAAAAACATCAAATAATGGTGGAACAAAACCACAATCTTTGTGATTTTGTCCTAACTTGGAGAGTGTATATACACCTTTGAAAGTGGCTGGAAATTTCAGCATGAGAAATATTGTTCCTTCTTTTTTCAATGATATGCTCGTCTCTCGTTGCTGGAGAAAGAGGGGAGAAAAGAGGACAGACAGACACGATACTCCGAACGATGCAGCTGCGTTCGGAGCTTCGTGTCTGTCCGTCCTTTTTTGTCCCCTCGCTCCAAGGTTACCATGTCTATCCTTAACCAACTCGCCTGCCTACTTGCTTTAACAACAAGAACACCGCGCACTCATTTTGCTTGAATAGTTTAGTCGATAATAACACACGCAGAGAAATATTACCAACGCCATGGCGTTGTAGTCTTGGTACTGGCTGATTTGGCCATAGAGGCTCGTTGTGTCGGCTACGCTCTTACTCACGGTGTACTGAAGTATAGAATGGCGCTTGATTCAGCTGACATTGGTTAGAAATTGCGATGGATGGTCCGTGTATTCGCGGGCTTGCTGGCCACCATTTCCACATTAGAAAGTTTCGTACATACTTCATAAATGTTGAGTCAGTTAAAGAGTAAGTTAAAGTGTAAAGAGTAACCGCTAAGGTTGCACTTGGGTGCGAAATTCGCTGTGAAAATCATGGCTTTATTTTCTCCCAAACATCCCATATTTGCAACGCTGTCTATTTGACTTTTTGTTTGCATTTCTTTAGGACACATTCCTCGCTAAACTCATTTGAGGTGTCGAAACCTTTTTAGATGTTCGTTGAAGGCTATTTTTACTCTTCGAGCATTAAAAATTACGACCAACACGGTCGTTCTCACGTTCCGCTCATTAAAATTCATCGTGTATCGCTCGCCTTCCAGGAAAAATATCACTATCTGTTTTATTGAGTTAGTTGTAGCGTTCATTTATTTCTACTGCAATAACGTGGGTCGATTATGGTCGGAAAATATATTTCCAACGACGGTACGACCATTCAAGCCCGCGCCTGTAAGGTTTTCTTTGGCAAGCGTTTTGAGCAAATTACGTAATGAAAGCATTATATCAAAATATACCTGAGCTGCACTGCAGGATTGAGTATATTTAAATTGCGTGTTCCATGTCTTTATCTTGGCAAACCAAAATAAAAGAGCACGTTACTGAGTTGGAACTTCACCATTGCATCTATCTATGCTGTAGTGTTGCCAACAAAACAATATTAATTCAGCCACCAAGCTGAGCTACACGCGTTGATTAAGTTTGTTGCTGGTTTCGGTTGCCAAAAACTGTTACATCAAGGAAGCATTGCCGCTGTCGTTTATGTTGCGCCAGGGACACATATACTAAAAGAGTTCGGTGATTCTTTCATCCTGCCGGGCGCCCGCCTCCAGCGATGCGCCCATGGGGGTGACGTGTGCATACGGGTTACGGGGAAACCAAACGTGAGGCAGTTGGACGCTCCGCGATTTCGGCAGCGTGCATCGTTCTCTGTTGGCGCGCTACACAGGAGGTGTCAACATGGCTCTGCAGAGGCGGTCTCTTCAGCGCTCCATGACGTTGGCTCTGACGTCGCTTTGGGAGGGGGCACTGGACCACGCCAGTTCCCCGAGCTCTCCCGGTACATATGACTCTGTGTTGTGCTGCTCTTCTCACAGAGTGGAAGGATTGTCGGGCAACTGAGGAAAAGACCAAGAGCTTGAAGCAAAGGTGATGAACATATTGGTAATTACTACAGAACAAAGGACGAGGGACCGAATGAAGAAAGACACAGAGAGAGCACTTGTCTCCGGTCTCTCGTCCTTTGCGTGGTTTTAATTCCCAAGTATGTACCAACTCGCCCAAGCTTCAACTTTAGGAACATGTTTAGTGGTTGTCGCCGCTGTGTTTCCTCATTGTGGAAGGGCCTCTAACGCTCACCAATTGCGTTGAACCAGGCGGAGTCGACGGTATATGAGAGCTCTGAATGCGACATTAATACATACTATCCATTATATAAAGTACATCTGCAGTCATTTGCAACGTAGACTTTTTAGTGATCAAATAAATACCCAGTACACATACTTGGGTTGAAAACTAAATTAATGAGCAAGTTACTTATGAGTACTTATTTTACGTAACACAGAGGAGACAAGGCGACTAACTCTATTTGCATCCCTATGTTGATTATCTCTTTGTCATTGCTCTCTAGAGAGCGTTGATACCGCTGCAGCTTTTTTTATTATTATAGCGTCAGAGATGTCAAGCACTATCGACATCAAGCATTCGTTGATTCTTCGTTCCGTAGTCGCTCTCGACACTTTGTCTAAGTACACCGCGTATCTGGTTCTATACACCGCAAGATACCTGCAATAAAAACAGGAATAGCTAGAAAACAGAGTTTTGGACGGCCTGATTTGCATTGCCGCTGACTTGTTTTTATTTTTTATTTCTTACTATCAATCATTTACATGTCAATATTTGCTTGGTGTTTGGTAGATAAAATTGCTTGCATGATGTACGCCACCTGCCCAAGGAAATTGGAAAGAAATATTTATATTTAGATCTATTTATGGTGCTCCCAAACAGCTTAAAGGCCTAAATAGAGTTGCACGTACACACATTCCATAATAATAAAAAGAAAATAAACAAATATGGTCACAACCTAATGAGCAATTAATGATCGCACACATTTTTTCAACATTTTAAAGGTATAAAAATCGATAGTTTTTTTACTTATTATAGAGAAGTTGCATACGAATCAAGGAAGTTTCAGATTGTGAGGATCATGGGTAAACAAGTATCTTGTGAATACTATGTCGTCGGGCAACATGGAACAAAATCTTACCAAGTAACAAAGGAAAATCAATAAGAGCATTGAATACTTTGTATAGGAATGCTAAATCACGAATTAATCTTAATCTACTAGGTCCTCATATGCATGAAATGGAGGCGATCGTTTAAATTTATTTAAAAGAGAATACAAAGTCGATTGTTTAAGATGGTGAAGACGAATTAATTGTTTAATATTTTTCTCGGTAAATTCAACGTAGATATTGATATCACGTGATGTGCACCAATTCAGCATCCCCGGTGCATTTAGCGGGAAACTAAATTAGTGTATATGTCACGTGACGTCCACTTTTCTGCTAAATATAACAGTGAAACTAACTATAATGTATATCACATGAAACCCATCTCCCCGCCAAAGTTAGTGGGGAAATTAAATTAATGCATGTCACAGGACAATAATTTTCCAGCTCAATTTAGCGAGGAGACTGGATGAGTATATAGGACACGTGAAGGCAATTCCCTCGCTAAATTTAGCGGCAAAACTTAATTGGTGTTGTCACGTAATGATAAGTCACGTGACGCTCGTTTTCTCGCTAAATTTAGCGTGGAAATGCCCGGACGAACGGACGGAAGTGCGGAAAAGCTCTTGGGATCTGAGAGTCGTGTTCAAATGCATTCTACGCTTGAACGTAACGACAACTGGAAATCGAGTGTTTCGTTTCAGCCTGACAGGTGTGCTGGTATAAGATAGGAAACTCCCCGTTTTCGGGTCAAAACGTTTCACGTACCTACTCAAACGATCTGCGCCAACAACTCTAGCTACGCCGCCACTGTCGCGAAGTATCGCGGGGGCTTCAGGTATTTCTGCACGGTGTTGCAATCTCCTCCTACCCTAAGCGTGAGTGTGCTTTTCCGCCTTCCTCCTGCAGACTAAAGTTACAGCGGCTTCACGCAATCCACGACCGTTTAGTTAAATCGGTCTATTATTTTGCCCATCTAACCGAATACCTTGAGCCTGAGGCATTGGTGATGCAGGGTGCTGCCTTAAAAACCAATGCATTTGGCACGCCTTGCCAACTAATATTTCAAACCTACATAAATAAAAGTGGGCACACTGAAATTGTTTAGCGATTCTATTTTTCACAATGTTCACTGAAAAAAATGAAGCCGTTTACAACCCTGTAACACCGAATTAGAGCGCAGCTCTTGAGGAGGAGAAAGTACAGGGTGGGGTCACGACCTCAGAGGAGGGGGTCAACGTAGGGTCACGCGACCTGGGGGTCACGTGACCAGGGGGGTTACGTGATGCCCTCGTGGTCTGCACCGGGGGTCCCGTGACCCGGGGGTCACATGACCATCAGAGGGGGCCACACGACCTGGGGGTCACTGACCGATGGTTACGTGACCTCGGGCGGGTCACGTGACCCTGGCGGGGGGTCACGTGACCTTACGGTTGCGCTACGGCGACGCCGACGCCGTTCAAACCGGAAACGTGGCGCCTAAGAGCTGCGCTCTAATGTCGTTAAAAACCCTGAAGCGAAAGAAATACTTTCTGGCAGTTCTATTTTCATACCCGACCATATCATCATACGTACAGTGGTCATTAAAGATATCCGAACACGCGAAAGTTGCCTTATATCGTGAGAACGCTTTCCTGGCAGTGGCTGAAGAAGTGCTCCATGACGCAGCGCTCACTGGAGCAGCCCGAGAAGGGGAGGCCGCTCGCTGGTCCGTGAACACCGCAGCAAGTTTGCCTGGCCGGTTGATTTATAGTTGTCTCCACTTTCTCGCTCGAGGATGCTAACGTGGCTGCCATTACAGTCAGTGCTTGAATCATTCAACCAGTGAGCATTTATGTTTATACTGAATGAGGCAAAACCGTGTAGAACGCTTCGCAGGCATAAATTGCGTTGCTGTCCCGGTCACAGCAGCGAATTCGGCCTCGAGCGAGTGGACCCTCCTGCTCACACTGGTTCATTGAGCTCTGCGTCATAGAGCAGTTCTTCGGCTGCCACCAGGGTCGCGCTGCCACGAGATAAGACACAGATCACGTGTTTGGGTGGGTCAATGTCGGTGCAACATTTATGCACCGCGACTCGTACCACGAATTCAGACGAGAAGGCCATTGGCTGTGGATGCATGGTCACATGATTGCTTACGCCAGCTAAATCAGAGGAAGGTGTCACCTACGGGGGACGTCTGCTGCGGCGGTGACACTCTATTTTCTCAAGGCATTAACACTTCGGCGTCTTGCTTCTGCGTCTGTCTCTTTTACCAGACTGCCCCCCACCAAAAAAAAACAGCACGATTTACGTTGAAATGGCAGCCCTGCATTGCCTGCGTCCTATAACGGCTTGTTCGCCATTTGCAGGCTGGACGCGAGCTCGCTCCCAAAAAAACGTGCAAATGCAAAAAAAAAAAAACTTTTGAAACGCAGTAGGACAGGCTGGCGACGTACAAGAATATCTGAATAAGTAGCTATTGTTATAAAAATATAAATTATTGTGGATTGCTTGATTTGTATATATATACAAACAGGCCCGTGTTGTAAAGAAATATGTGCTTTAACTCCCATTAATGTTTGTTTTATTTTGTCGTCGGCTTTGATAATTATCTTTTTTTTTAAACAAGACACGTCCGCTTTGTTTCTAAATCTCAAAAACAACATACATAAACTTTAATTTCTTAGGAGCTATTTATCCCGATTCTTTTGCCTGTCGCTTTGCCATAGCGCATTCGGGAGTTCTGCCATTACGCACACCACCTTAATGGAGATCGCGAACCAGTGTGAGGACGGCGACATACCTGTCTAGGACATGAAGATTCACGGCCGAATTTTGTCCCTAGACTTTACTACCTGTTAGATGACATCTAAAAATTGACGTAAAACGCTTGGCGATGAATCGTTCGCGAGAACAATTTCAAATATCTACGATTGGAATTTGACTATGTCAAGGCCTGCCCAACGCACTGTTTTATAAGGCAATACCTTGACTGTAATGCACAACTCTTTGAACGGCGCATACGTAAGACCATTCACTATAGTTTTACAAGCCCGGAAAATTCGATCTGAGTTTTCTTTTTTATTAATGCATACTTTTTTTATTTAAAACATGTTTTTGTTTATGTGGTTTTGTGACGGAACAGGTGAATTCACTCTTTTTCTAAAAGCAGAATACACAGCAAGAGAATAATAGAGACAAGCCTGAATTTTTTAGAGCGTAGCTCTTAGGCGCCCGTTTCCGGCTTGAGCGGCGTAGGCGTCACCGTCGCCGTCACAAAATTCATGTGACCTCACGAGGGTCACGTGACCGACGAGGTCACGTACGTGACGTCCCGCGTAGCATTATGGGAAACGTCCGATGATGCAACGCGCGGGGAGGAGCAGGAGCGAGGAGAAGAGGAGGAGGAGGGAGGAGGAAGAGGAGAAGGAAGGAGAAGGAAGGAGCAGGTAGGATGAGGAGGAGGAGGAGCGGAGGAGGAGGAGGGGAAGGAGGAGGAGGAGGGGAAGAGGACCATCAGGCAGGATGAGAAGGTGAGGAGGGAGGAGGGTATACCCTCCCTCAGTACCCTTCCCTCCTCCTCCTCAAGAGCTGCGCTCTAAATCGGCGTTACACGGTGTTGTAAACGTCTTTCATTATATTTTTTTTTTACTGGGATCAATAACAAATTTTTTCAAGGCAAAACTCTCAATTTAAATTCTGACTTGCTTTGGCGCGCTTGTTTCTTGGCGTTTTGGGGCACCATCAACGCGAGCTAGTATTGGTTGCATTACTACCGCCAGCGAGAAGCTCGTTTGCATTGCTCTAAAACCCCCGGTAGAGTTCACCATAAGACTTAGGTGGTGGCTCTTCGGAGTGCGTATTACAACAAGCTTTCATTGCAGCTCCACATGCCGGAGTTCAAAAACGAGGAAGTCCATTACCTGCAACATTTTATTTCATCAATGTCACAGTGAAGGACATTATTCGGTCTACTGGGAGAAATGGTCAGCTGAATCTGCGCAATATCAAGTTACACCAGAAAACCAGGTGACCCTGAAAACTCTGAAGGCACGAAAGACCCAGAAGACCAAGACCAGGTTGGCGTCTACGTAGTCACGTCTCCACCGCCAGACGCCGTCGCATCCGTAGTGTTAAAAAGCAGCGGATAGAGGAGCTGATGTTGGTCGTCCGTGCTGTAAAGGGACCCGTCACCGGGGTTGTAGCTGAGGAAGGTGGTGTTTCCGAAAGGGTTGCTGAAGTTGAGTCTGACTCCTTCCAGCAGCGACTCCGTGTAGAGATCGTACGCGAAGCCGAGCTCCGTGCGGTGTTCGGTCAAGCTGTTTATGCCGTAGAGGACGCCACACACGACGAAGAGCTTCCCCACTTTGCGGTGGTCCAGGGTCAGGTTCCAGATGAACTCGGGGCGGAAACTTTGCTCGTGAACCTGCGATTGAACGTAACGGGGTCAAATCTTGTTTTCCCCGGGGCCTCGCCAGGTATGACCATTTTACCACAGTGCCTGGAACAGGTCTCCAACTGGTGCATGTGTTTACCGCGGCCACAAATCTGGCTCTTTAATTTTCGTTCGATCACGTCTTATGCTTGCCCGCCTCAAACCTGACGGTGGCGTAGCAGCGAAGGTGCATGCGGAAAGACACGTGTTCGGCTGCAGGTCGCTCTTCCAGCCTGGCAGTTCACGGAAGTTTAAGCAGCCAGGAATCGGGACGCTGCGACGACCCCGACACTTGCGATCGCTTATTCTATTGTTGGTTGCTCTACGACAGATCGCCAGGATTTCGACGTCCTGCAGTACGAGACACAAGCTGCTGTAGAGTAATTTTTTTATCACTTCGGGACGAACTTTAATGTGTGGGACGAACTGTATGGACAATAAAAAACTAAACACACCTGTCGAAGAAACGTTCCAGGCATTGCAGTATCATATAAAACACAAAAGCCAATCACAAATGCTACGAGAATTAGTGTTTAATTCTATACATTTGTTTTAAATTTAGCACGAGGTTACAGACTATTTATGATTACAATAATGTAGCTTATAGCTTAGAAAAAACGGCGGCACATATGTGCGCGGTCCAGCCACCTCTAGCGCCGCTCCCTTCGTAACTTTCATTAAACGCTGGATAAATGTTCTACGCACACGTAGAGCCAACACGACCTGGAAGACGAGGCCCGCGTATGGCGTCATTGTTAGTGGATCCCCGACCCGCCACCAAGAGGTAAACACATTGAAGCTAGACGAAACTATGCCGCAAAGCGGTTGACGTGTGCGTCCACATGGCGTGGCCGCGTGCTAGCGTCGCGCTTCTTGTGAGACGCTGCAAGACGCACTGGCGGCAACGCCGACGTAAGCTAGGTGGCGCTGCGTAGATTTATACTAGTGACGACGTTTGGAGGGTTGAAAGAGCAGGCCTTGACTTCTACGTATTGGTACACTAAAGGCAGTGCAAAATGGAACGAGGTAGAGGTGCTTAGAGCGATAGACTGGTATCCCGTTCACCAAGCAAAAGTGACCCCCACTTGGCTGCCGCCATCTTGTACAATTTTGACCACTAGACACGTGACCAATACCAAATTCTGAGGCTTTTACTCAAAACTGAGCCGAGATTTGTATAGCGATCGCTGTAAAAAGCATGATAAACTATTTTTTCGATACTGTTAGCCCCAGAGATCAGTGTCTACTTCTGATAAAAACCCAAAATACAGCACCGCGGTTGACGGCATATAGCGGAGCCATTGCGAAGCTGTCCGAGTTTTTGTCGTAAAAGCACAGTTTGGACTAAAAACAAACGAAACACAACTTATCTCGTCGGTACTGTTAGTAAAGATCACTAAGCAATTATTTCTGCGCGGTACTTTGTTAAAATCTAGACGTATAACTATATGGTCACGTTTCTAGAGGTAAAAAATGTGCAACATGGCGGCGGCCGATTGGGGACACTTTCAGCTGCCAGTCTATTGCTCCAAGGCCCTCTACCTCGTTGGCGCAATGGCACGCGCAAAGGGTGGAGTGTCGCCGAAGACCTCGCGGGGAGCGTGTCTTGCCCACTATTGGGAGCGAGCGTACAGATGGAGGCACAACCACGGCAGACCAGTAGCGATCACGACTGATTCTAGGGAATGCGCACAAGATGCGCCTTCAGTCAACAAGGGTGGCGCTTTGCCAATAACCAGGTAAGGTGCACGGGGGTGCGGCCGACACAATAAAAGTAGACTGTGCTTGGTTGGGTATAAGGATATGGACATTAAAGGGGTCCTCTAATGACTTTTGGCCGGGTTTGAAATTATCACTGAGACGGGAGCTCCTCGAACGTAGGAAAACAGAGGCAACACTATTATTTTTACCGCGATTTGTTCTGGGAGTTATAAGAAAATTAAGACTACAAAAAGAAGGAAAACTGTTTTGCTCCGTGTCGTATTATGAACAATTCATTGATTGAAGTGTTGGAGCGAAGCGGCTGGCTATTGGATATGGGTTAGGTTCATGGCTGCCGCACCGAGGACCTTTACGCATCGTCGCCACAGCCCCTTGCATCGTCCAAGATTCAGGCTCCAAAGGCGATCATCCCGACGTCGTCCACTACGCGACACCCCCCTGGCGGCTGACCCCGCCGCGCTGAGAGGAGCCCGACGAAACTGAGTCCAGCGCGGTCTAGCAGGCTCTGCGCCACATTTTTTTTTCGCTTCCGATGATTGGTATTAATGCGATCGGTATAATTGAAGCAGCGATTCGGGTCAGGGGTTAGTTGCACCGCGATAGGTTCAAAAACAGAAGAAAATGATGGGGATAAGGAGTTCTAATAAGCATTTATTTTCTTACGATATTCATATCAATGTCCGCGGAAAATGATACTTATACCGCACTCGTCGAATTTGCTCGGCACGAAAACGCCGGCCGGCTTTTGTTTGAATGAACTGACACCTGACATTTATTGTTTTGAGCGGGAATGGCTGCCGGCGCGTACGACCAGCACATGATCATACATGACTTATACATGAGGTCGTCCTGAGTTCTAGCTAACTTTACCTTTGGCACGTCATCCAGCGTTCAAATATTTGCCGGCTGTGCGGGCAAGCGCGTCCGGCTCATTATGCCTATGAGGCTCCTCGGGGTAAGGCCAGTAACACGCACGGATTCGTCCAAGTGAGCGCACCGATGTGGAAACCAACACAAACAACACGAGGACACCAAACTGACCGGTGAGAACAGCTGTCACACGACATACGGCAAGAGCGGCAGACTCAAATCTCAGAAATAAACGTCGACTAGTTCCGTTGTTTCGACATCCTAAACAGCGATTACTGAATGGGGCTGATGGGGAGCTCGCGTGAGGGCCGGAAAACTGGTTTGAAACATTATTTACTCTGTTCTTAACCTTTCTCGCAAAAAAAACAAAAAAAAACGACTTTTTGAGAGAATAACGTTAAGGCCCGTTCACACTCTTGCGACCTCTTAAAACCTAGTGCCTTGGAGCCTCTAAATATTTCTTACAACGAGAGGACACACTGGCGCCATCTATTGGGTAGCAGTGTAAACTTGGCGGTCCGTCATATTTTCTATTTCTCTAGCGCATTATCCTTTCTTTCTTGGCTCAAAAAACTTTTGTCAACGTTATAAACGAGCCTTTCTTATAGGTGTTACGCGCATTTGACCTCGGAAATCCCGCAAAACCTTCGCTCTTGTAAAACGCAGTTCCAAGGTCACCGCATAGATGGCGCCAGACTGCCCGTGTGTTCCCTCGTCCTAAGAAATTTTAAGAGGTTTCAGCAAGTCTCGTCTCTCTCGGTCGTACTCGGTTGCAAGAAGTGTGGAACGGGCCTTTACTTCACGGAGTAATACACTTTATTTCGCCTACATAAAAGAAACTGACGTATATTGCCGACGCTGCCAATCACAAAGTCGACCGTTAAGCGTTACAAACTGCGCGTTTCGGACACACTGGGGCGCCACAAGACGCTGCGCTGTTTTTGCCTGATCGAATTAAAATATCATGCGCTAATATTTCGTGGTTACTACTTGTACCCTGAGTAGCCCGGCCCACTAACAAGGTAATATATAATGAAAAGCGGAGAAGCTGACATATCGTTAGAGGGCCCTTCAAGTTTAATTTGATATTTTTTTTTTCAGGTATATTACATCCCTGAGGTTACATATTTTCCCCAGATGTTTTTAAAGAACTCGTAATTTTGTCTGTCGCAGATGTTTTACTTATTCATCTATATTTTAAAGAATCGTAGAACTACAGCAGATCGTATTCGTCGACAACAGCTTACCACTGGTGGAAAGAAGTGTGTCACGAAATAATGTTTTCTTAAAAGTTGGGTTTTAAGAATAAGGCTAGTGAAGAGTGACTTTAACATACATATTGCGTCTTCTATTTCTGAACAATAACTAAAATTTGGTGCTGAAAATAACTCACCTTAACATTCTCGAAGGTCTACTATACAATCGTAGATTACCTTATTTTCAAAACGCATGCCGTAAGAATCGTTTATAGTATAATTAGATTGCTCAATATACAAGCACGCCCTCAACTTTTGTTACTTTAGAAATTGTGTAGATAAGCATAAAAATTAAAAAAAGAAATATTCTACACGCTTATTTCACGGAAGGCCTGCCGCAAATGTGATTGCGGCTCTGGTCAGTGTTCGAAAAGTTTATTGTCCAAGATATACTTTTTTGCGTTTTTTCTTGAAGCTTTCGTAACTACAATATTTAAGCTGCCCTCTCGCTCTAGCATTCTACAATATGTTTCCTTTTTTTTGTGGAATAAAAAAACATATTGTTTGCAATTTTTATTAAATCTCTTACCTTAAGCACCATGGTATTGTTCGACCTCCTGCTGGAGTATATAATCCAGAGTCCATTTTCGTCGGCCAGAATATTGACGTAATTTCCGGCCTGGTTTGTGTACAGGTAACTGTCGTTTCGGAATGCCACATCTTCGAGTCCAAGGCGACCTGTTAGCCTTAAAAAAACAAGCAAACAAGCTAAAACAAATTTCGATTGTTTTTCGTTGTCTTATGTCACTCCTTAAAACCTAGAGCGTCGACTTTCCCGCAAAACACCTCGGAGTGCCGATCGCTGAAATCTATTTAGAGAGCTCAGTTAATAGCAAGGCTAAAAATAAGGATAAGCTAAAATTAAAAAAAAAACAGTCTGCATGCTTTTTGAAACTGCGCATGGCGTTTCACGTGCTTGCTTCATGTTAGGTGTTAAAGCGGGAAAGCCGACATGCTGGAGTCTTATACAGAATTCATACGAGATTGAAGCTGGGCGAGTTGGTACACTCTGAAAAAAAAAAAGATTATTATTCACTTCATTCGGCGGGAGTTGGTACCACCCGGGCGCCACAGTATTTGGTGAACCAGTAGACTTCCGCTAGTGTATTTATTTGTAATTCAACCACGCACTGTGATCGAGTAAGAAGATTTTCGCTTTAGAGAAGTACCTGTAATACGTTTGTAAGAACCTGCGGTCATTGTAGAACGCAGTACAAATAACAAAAGGATGTAAGACAAAGGGAAAAGAAAAGGAAAACTGGAAGCGCGCAGGGGACCGCCGATAGGAAGAGGCAGCGATCTTGTTTGCAAACAAACATCGGTGAATAGGAAGATCTATTGGTGGATTCTTCGGGAATGCGCTAGCATGACACATGGAAACGCCACACACGCCCCCTTTTGGGAAACGCTAACGCTGTCCCCTTCACTTTTTTTATTTTGGCATTCTCTTTCGATTGCTCTATTTTTTACTGCCTCTTTTTGGTCTCGTTACGGGGTCAGTGTTACCGTTTCCCAAAGGGGGACGTGTGTGGCGTTTGCCAAGGGTCATGCTAACGGATTTCCCAAGAATTCATTAATGAATCTTCCTGTTATCTGTTTCACCCCCTTTTGTACTCTCTGTTTGTCAGAGTACGTCGACGCCCTTGGATACGGTCATCCATATCACTCGTGGAAAGAACCCCATCCATGCCGCTCGTAGAACGAACCGCATTCTTATCACTCGTGTGGTGTTTCGGATCCATCGTTTTAACTACACACGCACATCACAGCTCACGCATCCGCTACTACAGAAACCCAGAGCGAAGAACAACAGTAGACAGCAGGCGACAACTGAGCACACTCGCATTCCACAGCGCAGTGGTGCAACACCTCCTAGATGACAAAGCCGTAGTTCTGCATGAGATGGAGTCATCAATGAAGGCCAACGCTTGGCACATATTGAACACGACGATTGCGTCAACGTTCGGCTCAAACTTGACTCGAAGCCGAGCGTTGACGCAGCACTTGTTTCCAACCTGTGTCCAAAGTTGGCTTTCTTTGATTAAGCCATCTCATTCAGCATTTCAACTTTGTTACCTGGCGGGTGTGGCGCCTCCGCCTCTCTGGCTCCGCGCCTGCTGTGCGCGCGACCTGGCCGAAAACAAAAGGGCTCGTTTTGACGAAAACACGCGTGCTCACGTCAGCGGTTCGGACCAATGGCAGCGTCGCACGCGACTACTGATAGACCAAAGACACAGCCGGGTTTTCGTCAAAACGAGCGCTCTAATGCTAACGTATTAAAACATCTGACGCGGACAATTACAGCCAGAATTAGGAGGGTACCAGCGAATGACGAACATCATAATACGATTAGAGCAGAGAGAAAATGTGATGTGCGAAGGAAAAATGAGCAAGTAAAACGTCATGTTCATTATCTTTTTATTTATGAGTGGTTTCATTTCAAATCGTGGAGAAAAAGAGTCATGTCTCAAGAACTTTTGAAAAAAAATATTTATGCTGGGCAAATTATTCACTAGGACGAGACTGAAAATTGGTTTTTCGACATATTTTTAGTTTTCGAGTTTTTGACTTCTAAAGGATCGAAGACCAAGTTGGGATTTGGGCGATCGTCATAGGTCGCGTGTTTGGGACGTTCCCGAGGTTCAGGTACCTATAGAACAGCAAAGACACTATCCACATGGATTTTCAAACTACATTACAAGAGCAAGATATTCATACAAGTTTTTACAGCGGAGCTGTTAAGGGCTAGTTTCCCCAGTATCGTGTCCGCGGACAAGCGGCGTGTCGACACGAAACTCCAGACAGCTACCGCCATCTTTCCACTCTGGTTTTCACCAGAGTGGAAAGGCTGAATTTCTCTAGGCGTCATCTTAGAAGTCATCCTTGAGTCGTCCTAGACATCGTCCTTGAGGTCGTCCTAGACGTCGTCCTTGAGGTCGTCCGGAGGTGTTCGTCGTCCTAGAAGTCATTCTTGAGGTCGTCCTAGATGTCGTCCTCGAGGTCGTCCTCGAGGTCGTCCGAGAAGCCGTCCATGAGGTCGTCCTAGACGTTGTCCTCGAGGTCGTCCTAGAAGTCGTCCTTGAGGTCGTCCTAGACGTCATCCTTGAGGTCGTCCTAGACGTCGTCCTTGAGGTCGTCCTAGACGTCGTCCTAGGCTCGTCCTTGAGGTCGTCCCAGACGTCGTCCTCTAGGCATCGTCCTAAACGTTGTAAAGATTGCAGCTTCGCTGGTCCTCCATCTTCACGTGAAGTGGAAGGGCTCTACATTTTTTTCTTATAGTTGTATTTTTTTAATCCAGCACATGGCCCCTTTGGGGATAATTTACAAAGTTTGGATAATAACTTTTCTAACAATCAATTTTTTATAAAAATATATATATCAGATTTAAGCTTGAACAAACGCATATAAAGCAAGCACTATATCATTTTAGTTAAATAAATATAACTTGCCGAAAACCGCCTTTAGAATTTCCTTTTGCTTCAAGCAAAGGAAACTCTAAAAGTTAAAATTTCTAATTATTTTTTATTTTATTTTTTAAATGTTTATTTTTTTTGTTGTGTGGACAGCCCTCGGAATGGTCTAAAACGTCTAATGAAGATGTAATATAGGGTATGGGCGCGTAGAACCGTAAATTAAAAAAAAAATAATGTTTCAAGGTTTGTTTTATGATGCCAAGCTTGGTCGTCGTCCTTGGTATGCCTGTGAATTAATTAATTCTTGGCACTTTGTCAGAGTATCCATCGGCATTGATTTAACTCAAAATTAGATAAAGTAAGGCTTATGCGTAGACGGGATATTAGGTTTAATATATAAGGGTTTTCCTTTACATGTCCAATTTATTCACTCAAAAATTTTAAATCACAAATAAATTAATCTTTCCGTTTATCTTCTGATAATTAAAAGCTTATAGATACTTTCCACCAAAAGTTTCATGCTGTATTAAAAAGTAAATGGGTGAAACAAAAAACATTTCCTTGTGACAACCGCCCTAGAACGCAATTTCAGCTTTTTCCAACTCTCCCTTTTCCACGCACACTGAGCCTTGTAAGTATGTGGGCTTACTTAAACGTACTGATATTCCTTTCTTTATTTTATTTTTGAAAGAGAAAGCTTGCATATATATTGGGAAAGTACATACAATTATATAAAATATCTGGTAACGCGCGTTAACGCCTTCACGCGCATTAACCAAAGCTAACGGCGAAACGCGCCGTTAACGTGGGTTGCAACATTACTCTCGATGCTTAGCTACTTCTTTAATAGAGCATTGAGAAATCCGTTTTTGTTTAGCTTTTGTTCGTAAGTGGCTTCACCGAATGTTCTTGGCAAAACTTGCAGGATTCCGTTCCTTCTTTTTTTTAATAGTGCCGCTTATGTGGAGACCATTCAAGCATCAAGCCTCCTTACACAACCGCAGATCGACAGAACTTAAAACTGGAAGTTCTGATGGCTTCGTTTAGATAGTCGCCCCTGAAGCCTGTAATTATTCTTTCGAAAATTGATGCAGCTCATCTGGCCCACTGTTGCGATGGAAAAGGAAAGAAAAGAAGAATGCTCATACACCTGTCAAAAACATCCGGTACACGGTTTTTGGACGAAAAATCAAAATAGGAATGATCCCTTAATTTTTTGCTAAAACGATTTCTTTAGCCTTAAGAGTGAACCTTCAACACATAGTAACGTCGCTTTCTGGTCCAAATAAACGTTCCTGTGAGCTTGTGTTATTCGATGTTATATCTCATTTTATGTACAGAGTACTTCTAACTTAACGCCGCCATTTGGTTATTCAAATATTGATTTAGTACCGGCAACTCAAAGCTAAATTGGTCACTGCAACAGCTGGAAATGTTTTCATCATGCTGGGTTGTGATCGGGCATCAAAACGACATCATGTTGTTGGATAGGTAGGACCCGGAATAGCACAAAAAGGGACCAAAACGGACCATCTCGTAACGGCGTGAATTTCGAGGAATAATGTACTTTCCCACAGTCTATGCGAGCTCCTATATTATTTTTTTTAAATAAACGAACATATCAATGGTCAAACGAACCCAGCTTCTCATTAGTCTTAGCGTGTGTGGCGAAACGGCAGTTGGAAAAGGGCGAAATTTCGCGCTAGGCCTCTCGGCGCATCCGTAATAATATTTTTATTGACCCTATATAGTGCCACAGTATCCAGGATAAGACTAGCAGAGGGTAATATTTATAAACTGTTGACTTTTCTTATTTTCCTTTGGGAAATGCATTTCTTTACTTACAATTTTTACGATTTTTTAAAGTAAATATGCTGTACGTTTGTATTTACATTACATATAACATGCTTAATCGTGTCTTAAGTGTTGAAGCCATCAAACACTGTAAGTGCAATCAAATATTTAACAATCCGGCAGAAAAGAAATGGATAGCTGTGCATTTTAAAATATAACTTTAAAAAATATCGTCTTTTCGAATGTACTGATTTATAGGTCCAAACCATATATTACATCTGATTTTTATTAGATGTTTTAGACCATACGAAGAGATTTTCGGACGAAAAAAAAAACACATTTAGAAAACACCTTTCTGGGAAAATGTAATGTTGAAATTTGTACTTCTAAAGTTTCCCTTTGTATTTGAAGGCCTCTTTTGCCAGTGTAACTTTATATTATTAAATGATAGTGTGCTTGTTCAATGGGTATGTCTGTAAGCTTTCGTTTGATATATTATTTATGTCGTAGAATTGATTTTTACATAAGTTATCATCGCCCAAACCTGAAATCAAAAACGGTTTTCAGTTTCGTCCTAGTGAAATATTTGCGTATCGAATATATTGTTTTCGAAACTTTTTGAGACATTATCTCTTTTTCCTGCATGATTTAAAATAAAATCACCATGACTTATTTATTGTCGATTCGCATTCTAAACTAGGGCATTTCTTTGGATCCCAGTAATGTCTGCCCTGCTTCGCTATCTTCTTTTCTTCACGAAAGTATATTCGCACGCCTTTTTCAAGTTGTCGAAAGTAGACATATGTGCCTTGCGTGTTTTCGTTTGTTTGTTTTGTCTTAGGGCGCTATTTCTCCCCAAATGTCTAACGCCGGTCCACTCACTTGAGGGTGTCTCCACCTCGACCCGGTCCGCTCAGGGCAACGCGCACGATCTGGTTCGTGTCGTTCTGGTGGTAGTAGAAAGAGCCGTTGTAGACGATCTGCGCGTTCCCGTGCGCAGGCGTCGGCAGCTTCAGGATCCGAGGGTCTGAGCCGTTGCGGAAGGCCGCCTTGGACGGGAACTCGAGGAGGGCCGTCCGGTCTTCGCCGTTGGCGACGTAGAAGACGTCCGACCCCAAGGACTCGCTGTCTCGCATCCAGTTGGTCCACCGCGACGTCGACTGTCGGTACAGCACGGGCTTTCCCACGCGCTGAATGGTCCGCCGAGTCATGAGGCATTCTGCAATGTCGGCAGCATACTTTTTTTCTTAAAGATTTACAGCAATTCGATACGTTCCAAATACAAATATGCATATGTCAATTTAGCGACTAAATAGAAATGAAACACAACTGCTTTGAAGCCAATGTCCGCAAGTATACACTCAGGTCAGGGGTTAAACTTAGATGCCCATTTCATACGGTTTGAGTGTGCATTTCGTGAAATTGCAAGTTGGTTTTATTTTAAGGATCCGAATATCTATAAGAGACGCAAAAATCAATATATCTCCACAGATATAAATTTATCATCTAATATTACAAAATATATCAGTTTACTAGCATGCAATTATATTCAAATAATAATACATTTTTTTAATACAGTGAAGCGTCGTTTTTGAATATACTCGCGAAAATAGGCCTTCTTATTATTGTGGTGTGTTACATCTAGAGCAGAACGGGTATTTCAAATATATATCACAGTGGTGACCAAACTGCGGCTCACGATCCGAATGCGGCTCTTCGAGGGCCAAAGTGCGGCTCGCGTGATGAGAGTACTTTCCAAATAAAAGTTTTGGGACCAAACACTAAGCTTGCTCTTAAAACATTACAAAAAAAAACAGCTAAAAACACAACATATCAAATTACTGTATTTAAGGCTGTGATGTTGAACGTGAATAATCCCTTCCCAACAAAATGTAATGGTCAGAAAGATTTGAATCAAGTGGAAACGTATTATCAATTTTTAAATTTGCCAAATTCTTCGCGATTTTTTTCCGTGCTAAGGTCCAAGCAAAGTTAGTTTAGTGGAAAAATGTTTGCCAAAAATTCGTCTCTGAACTACTTTCGGCAGATGTACTTATTTTTATTTCCGTCCAAATGAAAGAATCTGCCTAATAACAAAACACTCAGCTCACTGTTCTATGCACACCTGCAACCTAAAAACTATTAATTCGTATCTATTGGCATGCCTCGTTTAGTTTCTCTGCTTGATGAAAGCGTTTTGTTTACGGGAATTGAAGGTAAGTTATGGCAAACGACAACTACTGACATAAAGCCGAAAGCACAGAGAGATAGCGGTGTTCACACCTCACCCCCCTCCCCTTTTTTTTCCTTTTTTTTTTTTGTTGGACTCCCTAAAACGGAATATTTTTGCTTGCGGCTCTTGGGCAATATCAGTTTGGCCACCCCTGATATAGCATATCTTTAGATTTTCAGAACAATTACGCTTAAAACTTATTTGTAATTTAAGACAATATTGTTTTTTCACGATTAATTCTAGCGCTTTCTCACCTTGATTTCGGGGTGCCCTCTTGACCCAATTTGTTTTGTTGACGGAGCTGTCGACCTTCTGAACGTTGATTATATCCGTCAAAGATCCTAGAAAATCGCGAAATAGTAAATGTTATACAAGCACACTCTGAGCTGCTCGAGGTTTTTAAATGTATTGCTTTCTCGTGCGCAGAGTTTCCTACAGTTTGAATATTCTGGCTCCTGGAAAGTGCATTGAAATGTTCGCTAACTAGATTTTCTAGCACGGGTCTCCCATATAAGTTTGGGAGAACCAGAGCTATATGCATTGCCGAAACATTCGCACTGTCAAACTTCCAGTAGGAACGGCGGTCTCGTGTTTCGAGCGGTGCGGAGACACAGCAGCTAAGGAATAAAAACGCAAAAAATAATTACAGCAAAGTATGATGGAACGAAACAACTACCAATACCATGCAAACCAAACAGAAGTGCATTCATTAAAATAACTTACTATATATATATGGACTTAGCAAGTGTGTATAAATATATAATTGCAACAAAAATCTGCGTAAATAAACACGAAGAAGGGGAAGTTACAGAATCGCTAATGCGCTCTTTCGAAAGTGGCGCACTTTCTTCGAGATTTAGGTTTCCACCACTCAAGGAAATAAATATCTGCGTTAGCGGTTTACAATCTACACGCCGTTGCGATGCCTTGCATTGCCGACGCTATAACTGTTTTGTTTAAATTTAGCGACCGAAGACTACCTACACACATTGAATATCTATTGCAAATCCCCTCGTATTGAATTAGCCGAGAACACTGGGCCACAGAGCTTGTTTGAACTGACCAAGGGCAGCCTGGTTAAAAAGAATCTAGAAAAAAAACAACGTTGTTATCCCACCCTTTTCTATCGATTTCTTTCCCTGTCAAGTATGCCACTTTAAATCAAAGTGTCTTAGTCCGCCTTAATATGTATAGGCAAACCAAATTGAAGTTTTTTCGAATTGGAAGAACTCACCGGGACCACATGCCATCTGTCTTCTGGTGGGGCACTCAGGGCAGCGTTTGCAATCACTGAGTGTCTCCTTTGTGGGAGGTACTGCGAAGTCAAAGGCGTGAAGTGAGTCATTGAAGCATGAGTTTTATGCTATGCTTGTAGTCTTACAATGACCAGCAATGCGCTCTCCATCATCCACCTCTTCGCCCGTGGCTAGATCCTTTTCTGCAATAAAAAAGTATGGCAATACGCTTTCAAGGTTTTAGGTCACTTTCAGTGCTATCATGAACCACACGTTTATCTTGAATTTAATAGGAGTACCCGATTCATGACGTAATAAAATATGTTGAAAGGATACTGACTTCTTTTGACATATATTGTTACGCAAATGTTTATATAAAAACACAATAGGAAAAACAATCGTAATCTTGACAGATGGCCAACCTTCAGCTTACTAAATCATCGAATTAACATACCCTCCCCACGATTAGTACATAACGGCAAGTTGGATTCCACGCATGCTTTACGCACGTTTACATAGTGGCGTCCAACACCGCTCCACTGTACGTTCGCGTGAAGCGAACACGAACAAGTTGTTTTTATTTTTTTCGTTTTTAATTCTAAGTAAAGACAACTCTAAGCAAACAAACAAAAAATGCGAAGAACGAAGGCAAGAAACGAAAAATCGCACTTTTAATTATACTTCGTTTCACCTTATCACTCTTAAAAAAGTCTGTGCGTCTATTTTCACACACAATACTTGGAGAGCCAATCACCGCAACTTACGGAGGCAGCTCGGCGAATGACGATGCCGAAACATATGTTTAGACCAAAAAACGCAGTCTGAGTTGTGACATTAAGCAATGCAAGCGTGACGTTTTGCATTGCTTAATGTCACAGCTCAGACTGCGTTTTTTGGTCTCAAACATATGTTTCGGCATCGTCGCTGAGCTACCTCCGTAAGTTGCGGTGACTGTCACATTGTGTGGTGAAATAGACGCACAGACTTTTTTAAGAGTTGTGTGAAATCTGGCTGCCCTCCCCCGCACCGACCCTCCGGGCCCCAATTTCCGGCAGAGGCTTAGCGCGCCATACCTCCGAGATACGTCACGCCTCGGGGGAGCGGCGGTGACCTCGCGCAGCACAAGGTCCGGCTGGACCGCTCCCCTAAGCCAACTGACGTCACGGGACTGGCTTCCCAAGACAAAGGGACCGAAGGCTTTAAAAGGGGAAGCCGGACAAAGAAGGCTCTCTCTTGGAACGGCGACTCTCTTGGACGGTGACGCTCGCTTGGACGGCGAGGCTCTCGAACGGCGGACGGCAAGCGTGCAGCGGGACAGGAGACGAAGACGCTGGCGCGGGATTCGACGGGAGACGGACGCTGGAGCGGGGAGTGCGGGCGCGACGTTGAGTGGCGGACTCGACGAACGGACCGGACGGCGAACCTGGGCAACGACGTCCCCTTGACGCGGTGTTGACGACCACCGCTGGGACTTGGAGAAGCTGCGTGGCAGCGGACTCTCCCCGGCCTCGCTGATGACCGTTCCCCAATCCCGAAACCCCCAAGGCAATGAGTGAGTGATTAAACCCTTTTGCCGAGAGCGAAGTATTGCTGTGTCACATTCATCCGGGAACAGGGTCGGAGGGAATCGGAGTTAGATGCCCGCATAAACTGGCGCCGCAACGTGGGGCCTGATATTTGATCAGGCAGGCATTCCGATTCCAAACCTGTTTCCGGTTGAATTAGGGCACTGTTTCGCGCTCTTTTTGGGGGTCATCTTTGTTGCGGGAGCGCCGCACGAAGTTTCGTCGCGGGCGCGCCGCACGCAGGTCCTGACATGATCGCCTGCCTGACGAGGAGGCGCGGACCTTGACCGTTGTCTTTAGGGATTAACCCTTTTCCCCAGCATGTCAGGAATTTACTTATCCCCGTTACGAGAAGCGTCTTGAGTATTTCGCTGTTCAGCGCACCGTTGGATGCTGGCAGGTTGATCCTGCTACGCAAGAGCGCTGTGTGCGTCGAAATTACCGCACTTTTCGAGGCCTGTAGCGTCGGGCGTCACCCCACCTACGCCTCCGGCCGTTCACGTCTGCTGGGAAAGATGCCAGCTCATGGTTTGGGGCATGTGTCGCGCCTAACCGCCTTTGCTCGCGTATCGATGTAATGTTTTGGAACGCTTGTTACCGATCGGACGCGTTAGAGAGCCATCGCTCTGGGTGGAGAACGCTCCCATTGCGGATGGCGGTTGCACGGACTGTGTTTGGAAATTATTCCCGCATTGCATTTTGTCCGGGAGGAGACTAGCGTCTCGGTTTGACCGCATGCTAGCTCCCAGTTGGCCTTGCTTGAGCTGTCAGCGCGGTTTTGAGCTTCGTTAGTTGACAAGCGTTTTAAGGTACGGTATGCGCTCTTGTGGTTCCGACCAAGATCGCTTTGAACGAGTACCTTGTGGCCAGAGGCTACATTTAGGGGCTAAGCCCACTAAATCGTGCCGGATACGCGATGTCTGGTGCGCAGACGTCGGAATCCAGAAAACCACCGAGTTTCCGTTTTCACTTTATCAGTGGCTGTGCGTGTGTAATGCTCCGTGGAGTCCAGTTTGACGCGATGGGCATGACCCGTGCGTACCTGGATGTAGAGTCGTGAGGTTGATCCCGTTTGATTGTGCGCACAGTTGGTTCCGGATCCTCACACCGCCATATCGATGGTTGAGCCTCGCGGCGGGAGTTACTCTTACATTTCGTTTTCTCCGTCTCCGGAGGAGCGGCGGCGAGCGCGCGCTTTGCGCTGCCGCCGGATACAGTACGGCTCTCAGCCGTGTTTGGGTTCGCGTTGGGACGCGAGGGCGTAGAGAGCGTAATTGGTCGTGCAGAGACCTGGGTTAGAGATAAATTATAAATTTAGGGGAAAAAGACAGCTAGGTGGGGAAAGAGCTGTGCTCGTGCAGTGAAGAGCTGCACGAGGGGAGTGGCGGTCTTGTGAGGATGTGACGAGTTGTTCATAGTTTTATCCTGTACAGATGCGCGGTTGGCCCGGGAAAACGTACGGTTCACGTCGGCGGGTACGTGCCCGGGAAGCCTAGAAATTATGGCAGCGGCATGGCCGTCGGCGGCCTATAACTGTTGTGCGTTGGGTCAGCCCGTCGCTGTACAAACTGCAGCCTTTGCATGAATGGGTAGCGGGTGTTGGAATCCAGCGGTAAATGCGGTAGACACTTCGACGCTGCGGAAACTGTTTATGCAGAGCAAACATAGTTTATTAGCTCGTCCATTTCCAAGACCGGCCGGTTAGATTATTTGGCATTTCGGTGTCGCGCTCGTTGCGCGGAAGTTGAAAGGTGCGCGTGTGGGATACTTACATTGTTCGAACCCTGCCTGTCCTCACAGTCGCAAGAAGACTTTTCAGTTATGCGGCGTCTTGACTTGGTTGGGGGCGAGCTTTGTGCGTAACCTACTGCGTTTGTATGTGGAGACGTTGCTCGAGTCGAGAACGTCGAAGAGTCGCGAGACGCGTTGACGGCGTACTTTTATTGCTCGATCCCGGCCGGACTTGACATCAGCAGGAAGACTTTTTAGTTATGCGGTGTCGGGGTTTGGCCGGGGAGAACTCTAACGTGCGTCGATGCGCTTGTCGCGGCTGTCGAGCCCGTGCGGGGTTCGGTGCGGACCGCCGTACGCGCTCGTCGCTCCTGTTGGGTGGTCGCCTCCGAGCAGTGAAGCGGTAACGTCTGGTACATGCCCAGACGTTACGGACATAGCCGTGTAAATAGCCTGTCCGATTAGATCTGCTGTTCGCACGATCTAGATACTGTTCCCTTTGTACTGGTATTAATGACCGGTACAACGGAACACCAGCCTCTCAGTAAGGTGATTATCCCTTCTGATGATGGCGTGCTGCGTAGCTTGCCCGTAGCGTGTTTGTAGCTCAGGTGTCGCGAACGCCGAGTGCATGAGTACCCGTCTTGAGTAATTGCTACTGTTGGCAGCGTGTTTGTTCTCCGTAGATATTTCGAGATCGCACCTCGCGAACGGGGCTGGATTTGTGGCCGTTTCTGTCTTACGGGTGGTTATAGTTTTTTGAGGTTTCGTGCGTTCTTCGCGAATGTGTTGGAGATTAATATTGTTGTCAGAGGTGTGCGGTCCTGCCGCTCTGGTAGATTGTTTTCCGTTTTAAAAGAATGCGGTTGAGTTTTATAGGAGCAAACGTTGTATAATGGGCGTATGTACGATGTGAGTATACAGCGAGTGCTTATGCTTTTTAGTTGAGGAATAGTTTTCCTCTTACGTACCTCTCGAACGTGTAGCGTGACGTTCTTGATGATTGCCTGCCGGTTAGTATTGAAATGAAGAGTTTGGTTTTTATTTCGTGGCATGTCCAACGATCGAAAGATTTTGGTTTCGTCGCGCTGTCTGATATAGCGTGCCGGTATTCGTTTTTGCGCGATTCGCTGTCTGGTACATTATGAGACGGAAGCGAACTTTAAGAGCCGGCGTGTGGTGTGTGCCTGAGTGCCCGTGCGTGTTGTGAGCTGTGGTGCTCCGGACTGGTTCCGGGGCCGTGCTCCGTCGGTCGCGAGCTTCCCAGCGAATGAACGTCCACCGCTGGCCTGCCTGGTTTGATGCCACCACCATCATCATCGAGGGTGCTCGTCATCATCGGTGACACTCAGCTGAACGAGTTTCCTGCCTGAGGTCCTGGGGACCACGCAACCTTGGGCCCCCCAAGTCCGAGCCTTGAGGGGAGGGAGGTGTGGAGATCTGGCTGCCCTCCCCGCACCGACCCTCCGGGCCCCAATTTCCGGCAGAGGCTTAGCGCGCCATACCTCCGAGATACGTCACGCCTCGGGGGAGCGGCGGTGACCTCGCGCAGCACAAGGTCCGGCTGGACCGCTCCCCTAAGCCAGCTGACGTCACGGGACTGGCTTCCCAAGACAAAGGGACGAAGGCTTTAAAAGGGGAAGCCGGACAAAGAAGGCTCTCTTGGAACGGCGACTCTCTTGGACGGTGACGCTCGCTTGGACGGCGAGGCTCTCGAACGGCGGACGGCAAGCGTGCAGCGGGACAGGAGACGAAGACGCTGGCGCGGGATTCGACGGGACACGGACGCTGGAGCGGGGGAGTGCGGGCGCGACGTCGAGTGGCGGACTCGACGAACGGACCGGACGGCGAACCTGGGCAACGACGTCCCCTTGACGCGGTGTTGACGACCACCGCTGGGACTTGGAGAAGCTGCGCTGGCAGCGGACTCTCCCCTGGCCTGGCTGATGACCGTTCCCCAATCCCGAAACCCCCCAAGGCAATGAGTGAGTGATTAAACCCTTTTGCCGAGAGCGAAGTATTGCTGTGTCACATTCATCCGGGAACAGGGTCGGAGGGAATCGGACTTAGATGCCCGC
>JAZHYW010004188.1:0-25515 GCA_037355805.1 Ixodes ricinus
TGTTGTTGTTTGCGGGTTTTATGGCGCAAGAGCTCCGATGGCCATACTGCGCCAAACTAGGTAAGCTAAAAATACATTGGTAAAAGTACACTAGGACTAGACTAGAAGTTGGCTATAGTTTGTGTAAAATACCTGTAGTTTTGAGAAAAGCTAAAAGACGTTCAAATGATATGATAGGCTGCTCCCCTAGAAACAAGACAGGGTGAAACGGGATGTTGTATGTGAAAAACTCAGGGAAAAAGGTCTTGTATTGTTGTAGAAGGCCACGGCAAAGAAAGAGAACATGTAAAACAGATAAAGTTTCTCCACAGTGCTTGCATAATGGCGGTTCCTCACCTATAAGCAGGTATTGATGAGTAATGAACGAGTGGCCAATTCTCAAGCGGCACAGGAGGACTTCATGGAAACGATTTTTATTATACGAGGTTTCCCATGTACCAAGTTCTGGTTTGATGGCATGAAGCTTATTATTATCAGCTAACTTCCATTCAGATTGCCATAGCCGTGAAAGTGAAAATCTCACGGACATTTTAAGGTCTTGGTAAGGTACGCGGACATTCGATGGTAAAAGGTTTCGTGAAGAGGCGGCTAGTCTATCTGCAGCCTCATTGCCTGCAATGCCCACATGGCTCGGGATCCAGCAAAACATAATGTCATTCCCACCAGCAAGTCCCTGTTGAGCTTTGGCCCGAACGAGTTGAGTCAACTTATTCGTCGTTGATGTAACAGAACATACTGCACTAAGAACACTTTGAGAGTCTACAAAAAGAATGGCTTTCATCACTTTGCTCCTGATTATATAGTCAAGGGCTGCCAGAACACCATATAGTTCGGCAGTAAAAATGCTGGCGACATTGTTAAGTCGAGCAACATGGGTGAACGAATTTGAATAAACAGCAGAGCCGACATACATATGAGGACTTGGCACCATCAGTGTAAAACTGGCAGTAATGTCTGTATTTTTCTTGCAGAGCTAAGAATTCCTGTTGTAGAATGAGTGGAGAGACGTTATGTTTATTAAATTTTGTAAAATACCAATCACAAGCTATAGGTTTGATATCCCATGGGGCGGTATGACATGCACTTTCTAGGAAATGAACACCCTCACGTGGTAGGTTAAGGGAGTGGCGGAGGTTCTCAAAACGAAGACTCAAGGGTCGAACAACAGTTGGTTTATGCTCGAAAGTATGACAAAACTTTGACTCTCGAATACTACTGTGGGTTGGATGGCTGGGTTCCGATAACACCTTGTAGGCATAAACCAGACTTAGATACTGCCGCCTTTTTTCAAGGGACATTTCATTGGAGTCAGCATACAGGCTTAAAACAGGAGATGTCCTAAAAGCACCGGTTGCAAGACGCAACCCAAGGTGATGCACAGGGTCAAGCATTTTTAAGGCAGACGGCCGGGCAGACGCATACACGATAGCACCATAATCAAGGCGCGATCGCACAAGAGAAGAGTACAAACTGAAGAAGACACCTCCTATCGGAACCCCAAGACTTGTGTGAAAGGACTTTCAAGATGTTCATCGCCTGTAGACATTTTTGCTTCAGCCACTTGAGGTGACATACAAAGTTAAGCTTGCGGTCAAAAATCACTCCCAGGAACTTATGCTCTGTTCTAACTGCAATGTTATTTCTATTTAAAGTAAGATTTGGATCTAACCAAAGCCCACGCCGCAAAGAAAAGGGCACACAGACTGTTTTCTCTGAAGAGAACTTAAAACCATTTTCATTTGCCCATTTAGTCATTTTATTTATGGTTAGCTGCAGCTGCCTTTCACAGCTAGACATATTACAAGATGCTACAGAAATTTGAATGTCATCTACATAAAGGGAGTATGATACGGAGGAAGGTATGACACGGCACAGAGAATTAATTTTTACAGCAAAGAGGGTAACACTCAGGACTCCACCCTGAGGAACCCCGTTCTCCTGAACAAACAAGTCGGAAAGTGTTGTCCCTAGCCGCACACGAAAAGAGCGATCACATAAGAAGTTTTTAATGCAGTGAAGCAATCTGCCACGTACTCCATACGTAAAAAGGTCACGCAGGATGCCATGTCGCCAAGTGGTATCGTAAGCCTTCTCCAAGTCGAAAAATACCGATACGCAATGCTGCCTGTTCACAAATGCCTCCCGTACAAAAGTCTCCAGCCGAACTAAGTGGTCGGTCGTGGAGCGTCCAGGTCGACAGCCACACTGATTTACATCCAAAATATTATTTTGTTCAAGGAAGTAAACAAGACGCTTGTTGATTAATCTTTCATACGTTTTTCCCAAGCAACTTGTCAATGCTATCGGCCTGTAACTTGACGGGAGGGAAGGGTCTTTTCCAGGCTTCAGTAACGGAATCACTTCTGCCTGTTTCCATTCGGTAGGGAAGTATGAATCTTTCCACAGGCCATTAAAATAAATGAGAAGAGCTGAGAGTGATTCCTTTGATAAATGTCGAATCATCTCGTAATGTATACGATCAGGACCTGGGGAAGAGTGCTTCCGGTTATTCAAAGCCATTTGGAGCTCCACCATTGTGAACGGTTGATTGTAGGGTGCGGAGGCTCCTCCTGCTAAGCTGATTCTCGTTCTCTCTACATCAGACTTAAACTTCAAAAACGCCGAAGAGTAGTGCGAGGAGTTTGAAACGGCTGCAAAATGTGCACCTAACAAATTAGCCTGGTCGTGCAATGAGGATGCAGATGGAAAGAGAGGAACTGTGAAACAGCGGTATCTGCCTTCGACCTTGTGAAGTCGGTCCCACACTTCCTTTGCTGGGACATAGCTACTAATAGAGGACAAATATCCCCTCCAAGACTTCCGCTTGGCCTGCTTTCTTGTCCAACGAGCTTGAGCCCTATTTCGCTGAAACTCTATTAAGTTCACAAATGTTGGATATCTGCGAAATATGCCCCAAGCCTTATCCTGTTTCTTCTTGGTGGTGGAACAATCATCATTCCACCATGGCTTACATTTTTTGGCTATTTTACAGGAAGTCTGAGGGATGGAACGAAAAGCGGCATTAATTATCTGTTCTGTAATGTATGTCGTGGCTTCATCATGTGTTAAGTACTGGAACATGCGAGGTTTCAGGTCCGAGTTTAGGCTAAAAAGACTCCAATCTGCTTTTTCCAGTTTCCAACGAGGGGTACGTTTCATAAGGCTTGGTACAGAAACCAAACTCTCCAGGACGACTGGAAAGTGGTCACTTCCAAAGGGATTATTTAAAACTTTCCACGTAAATAAAGAAAACAATGAGGGGATGAGAAAGAAAGATCGATAGATGTAAATGAATTGTGAGCTGCACTAAAAAAGGTTGGCTCTCTCTTATTCATAAGGCACAGCCCAGATGTTAATAAAAACCGCTCAAGAACCCCACCACGTGAGTCTTGACGGGCACTCCCCACAAAGGGTGGTGAGCGTTAAAATCTCCTAAAAGTAAGAAAGGGTGAGGAAGCTGTGCAACAAGTCTTTGGAGATCATGAAGATGCAGCGGAATGTTTGGTGGAATATAAATAGAGACAACAGTGATGAGGCGGTCCAAAAGAAGACGCACAGCCACAGCCTCAAGAGGCGTAGCAAGAGGAACCTGAGAGCAGGCGACTCCATTCTGGACAACCACCGCCACTCCACCGGATGAATTAGATGCGGGGCGATCTTTTCTAAAAACTTGATGGCGACGCAACACTGACTTATGATGATCGCTAAGATGAGTCTCTTGTAAGGAGAGAGCAATAGGACGTAGCTCATCCATAAAAAAATTAACATCGTCAATATTGCGTAAAAGACCGCGGCAGTTCCACTGCATAAAGTGAAAGTTGGTCATTCCTCTAAAAAGAAGTTAAAAGTTGCTAAAAGTAAAAAGTAAAACTAGGTAAGAATATGTAAAAAGTCGTAAATCTGCCGCATATGGCAACAAAAAATCAGCGTCACTTTGGAGGGATTACAGGTTTTTTGCTTTTCTGTTTATTTTTAGAAGTCTGCCACTCCATGTCGTCTTGCTCAGACGCATGAGTGGAGACTTCTGTACCCTCATCCATGGCCTCTGCTTCCTGAGGCGGGGCCTTTGCTGCAGGTTTGGGCAGGCTCGGAGAATGGGGCGCCATGCCCCGTCCACGACCAGCCCCAGCCAGAGGGGCAGAGGAGGTGCTGGGTGAGGTGTCGCCCGAGTTCACCCGTTCCTGCCCCTTAGGCGCTGCAGGAGCGGCACGAGAGCTATGCCGCTCCTTCGATGATGCTCTCTCCAGGGAGTGTGGGCGAGAGGGTCGACCCTTCTCCCTGGAAGGAGATCGCAGAGGAGGGACGGTTGCTGCAGCCACCGGCCCATCCTGGGTTTGGGAAACAGCCTGAGAGGACACAGGCTGTTGCCCTGTTAGAGCGCGAGGGTTCGCACTCTGGCTGGGAGAGTCCGTAGACCGCCCAGCCGAGATGGCATGCCCCGGAAGCTGAATCTTCAGCTGGGGCGTAGGGGACTGCCGTGGCTTCCCATAGTCCAGAAAGGACGTTTGGGTCGCCACTGCTACCATCAGTGGTACAGGTCCCCGCTGCACCACCTGAGAATAGCTGCCCTTGCGCAAGAATGCGAAACGACGGCGTGCCTCTGGGTAGGAGAGATTTTCTTTGACTTTAAGAGTAAGTAGTTCCTTTCTTCCTTCCACGTTCTGCAGGATCGAGAGTATGCAGGGTGGGGATCACCGCAGTTTGCACAGTGTGGGTCGTTCGTGCAGGACTCTGTGGGGTGGTCAGATTTGGCACATTTTGCACACGTGGCCTTTCCACGGCAATCTCTGCCTTCGCAAAACCGGCTGGTGACGCCAGGCGGTATTGTGAATGGCGCCCCGTCGGATGCCTGCGGGGCCATGTGGTCGCCGCGGGTGGTGTGACACTCCCTGGTTGGCGCTAGTTAGCACGTCGCCGGTCCCGACTGGGACCCAAACTTGACATGTTTATGGCCTCTTCGACTCCCGTTCGGGGGACGCTTTTGCCCGATGCTTGGGCGCGGTACCACTTCTTGAAATTCGGAAATGAGTTTGCCAGATGCCCCAGTTGAGCGTTTTTTGGTATTGACTTTGTTTGGAGCTGGGGGCAACGAATGTCTTCGCCGCTGTGACGGTCTTTTTTTTTTTGTGTGTGTGTGAGTGTATTGCTATTGTAGGGGAGCGGGTGTGTTTTGTTTACTTTATTAGGAAAGAGCGCCGTTCGGTTGAAACTGGGAAACGGCGCGGCAGTCGACTTGGGAGTTTCGAGAGCGCAACCCGCTTTCCCTGTCGGCTCCGGGCGTAGCCTCGGGCACCGCGGTAAAGGGGAAGACCCGTCTGGACACTGAACGTCAGCTACTTCTGTGCTCCAACTCTGTGCGGCCTTCCTCTGCCGGACTGCCCCAGTGCGTCGACCGTCCGTGACGCGACAGCGTCTGAAGCCAACAACCACCGCCTCTGGCGCACCGCGGCCACGTCGAGAAGGAATCCATCGCAAGCGACCGACTTCAGGTGCTCCCACGCCTCTGCGAGCCTCGTCGTGCCGGACTGCGCCAAAGTGCGGTATCGTTCCCATTCCTCTTGTTGTGTATTCTCTGTCTTGCCCCTCAGTTACCAAGTTTCTCTTGTATGCTTCCGCCTGATTGAGACTGTGTCTGTATTACCCTTTTACTTTTGTCACCATCTCACTAGCCTTTTATTAAATGTTTCTACTGCTCTGTTCGTCACGTGCCTTGTCTTTGTCCCCCCGTCCCTGGAGCCCACGTACTGTGGGATAGCGGGCGTCCGAACCCCCGTTGCGGTCTGCGGCGAGTGCGCTTCCCCTCTCGCTCCGCACCGGACCGTGACACCAAACCTCTGGCATTTGAAACACCTTCGAGGATTAGGCACATAGGGCCTAACCCTGCAGTGGAGATAGTAGCCCTAAGAGCCTCGGAAAGTGTGGTGGATTCAAAGGTGTAAAACTATGTGTTTGGTTTTCCGCTCTTGACCACCCCGACGCGGGGAGATGCGCCTCACAGCTACAACCTCTTGGTCAGAGAGCCCTTCAAGTATTTCAGTGTCAGAGGCCTCAATCAGGTCATATTCAGAGATAACGCCCTGAATAGTATTAAGTGTACGATGGGGTGAAACGGTCACTTTGTGATCAGACACAGAGTTCAAAGCAAGGAGTGCTGTACTCTGCTGTCTGGATTGAATTTCCACAAGTAGGTCGACTGAGGGCATCTTTTTAGCTTTGAAGTTTTTCCCGACCGCACTTTCTAGCACTTTCGCAACAAGAAAGGGGGAAATTTTGGAGGGTGGTGTATCATCTTCTGAGTGAATAACCAAAAATTTGGGGAATGTAGGAGAGATGAGGTCGTGCTTTAAATGGGACTTCGGTGCGGACCCTTTTCAGGGCCCGATCAGGGGGTGGTTTAGCTTTGGAACCCATAAAGATGGGAGAAAGATTCAGTGCCCGGGTGCACCGCCCACCACGGAGCCCAACAAGGGGGTAGGTAATGTGCCATAGCAAGATGGGCTTGGCTGACACAATTACTCTACCAGTGCTGCCCGGGCACTATACTCTAGTGTGGTTGCAGGGACAGGACCTGTTTCCACTCAAGGTTGACCCTTGCCGCCTAAGGAGGTGAAAAAGAAAGGAAGAGAGTTTAAAAAGAAAAGAGAAAGAGGTGGGAGGAAAAGTGAAAGAAGGAAGGAGAGGGTAGAAGAGGCGACTGACTGAATCATCCTGGTCGGGCCAAGCCAGGACACCCGTCTACGAGAAGCAGGGGCCGAAGCGGTGTATTGCCTCGCCCGGGGGGCCCCGAAGGGTCCAAACATACCCCGGGCTCAGCTCAACCACCAGGGTCCCCTTTTACCCCGGACACGGGTTAAGCCACGCACAGCCAGGCGTGGGTGGGCGAACCCACATGGCTCGGGGTTCGTAGTGACGCCACTCACCAAGCACCTACTATAAACACGTTTTTAAAAGGGCGAAAAAATTATTTGTCGTTTGGAACATATGATGTAATCGGAACAGTAACGGCTAACTTTTTATGTGACGGTCAACTACTTTTCCTCTCAAGTAATAAAGCAATTTAATTTAATATTTTAACCAAGGTTGAACGTAATTGTGTTCGATTACACTTTTCGAGTAACGTCTACAAGACTGCCTACAGCGAAAATAAGCACGGCATGGATTACGCTCATATGATGTAGTACATACACTTTATTTTTCGCACATTTTCTTTTATTCCGAGATGACAGGGGTACAAACATCAACACGGATTGAGCTAGAACACGTCTCGTTAGCTACGCTAGTTATGGAATGCCGGAGCAACACTTCCTCTGGCGAACGTCACGTCGGCACAGGAATAAACGAGCACCAGTTTTTTAGCACTTCAATATACCCGACACGTTGAAAATTTGAGACGCAGACGAAGCAATCTGTCACTCACTCGACTCAAACACTTAAATTGCGGTCTATTCAGTGTAGAATGAATACCACCACTGTCTAATTGTTTAACTATCATTTGCACCAGAGCCCCAACAATCGAGCACAAAGTCAGTGTTGGCTCGTAAACGCCGACTACTGTGCGTGGCATGATGGAAAAAAAAAGCGCTGACAGGGTGATGGTTTGCTCTAAACGTCCTTGCCGGTTTTTCTTTTTCATTTTTCGGGCCGCGGCATACCCCGGGCTCGTAACATCCCCCCCCGCCCCCGGGGAGGGGGGGGGGATGTTACGAGGCCAGCATGCACTTTTACAGCGCTTATCACCCAGGCGAAAACGGTTGATTAACTGTACTGTGAAAGTATGCGCAGCGTCTTACATTTCGTGAAACAGAGCTACCAGGAGCTTCTGTGCAACGCATTCCACAACCCAGTAGGCAACGAGGGCGAACCACGAAAGATGTTTATTGGAAGCCTCTATACTCAGTTCACCTCTTATGTGACAGTGTGGTGGATGCTATGCGCTCGCCTGAACAATTACCCGCCTCCAGTTCATCCCCTTACCACGATTTCTTCTTGAAGGTATGAGCGGGAGAGCGTTATTACCTGGTGAAAGAAAGGCGTAGGACTGGTCCACCGACTCCATTTCTTCCACCTCACTGTAAGCTTAAGGATGAACTTAGTATAGATGAGGAAACCGAAAATTGTTAAACAAAACATAGTCTCATCATAGCGCAAATATCTTTTTTTTTCCTTTTTTTTAGAGACTTTTAGGTTTCCGAGTTACTCGCTTTACCATTTTATAGTTACTTTACTACGCTTCCTCTGAACCTTGATAGACTACGATATCAGCTATGGGCCGCCAGGTCGAATCACGAGCCAGTTTGAAAACCCTTTGGTATTGCTCTGATATGCGTATAGGAGCGGCGCATTCATACGAACGGCAGGGCAATATACCGCGTGATATCTAACTTGCTCGTGAACGGAAATCACGGCTCGTATCTTTGACTCCAGTTCACCGCAAGGTAATAAGTGGTATAGATAACTCATTTACATGAGCGCACGTGTCTTTTCTTTCTAATTTTTATTTATATTTTTAAATGTACCTCTTTTGAGGGTATTACATAAAAGGGGGGGGGGTTGGAAGGAGGGGGGTGTAAACGTACATTTTATTTACGTGTATGGCAGTTAACAGAAAACCGCTTGATGGGTTTTGACATTCATTGGTACATTAATTTATTTTCTTCCACCAAAGAAGAGTCCCCATCTTAGTAAATATCTTACATTCGTAAAAACATAACTATTACAACTGCTACCACCGAAAGAGTACTTCTAGTACTAACATTTCTACTTCAACTAATTAAATAATATTTCTTTTAAAAAATGACACAATAATCAATCATATTATCTGGCCACGAAAGTTTTCAAGTCCTCACTATGGTACAGTAGAACTAGTTAAATATCCGATGACTGGGCATGTGCACTTGTTTTTCGGTGAGCTCTACTTCCTAAAAGTGGTTTCTCGGTTCTGCTCAAAATTATACAGGGGTACGCTGGGCTTCTAAAGCATTGTGTAATATTGAATAATGATACTCGGCACGGTCATTCTGGACTCCTTATTTTTTACGCTCGAGGTAAGCGCAAACTCGAATCTATATACTATAGATTCGAGTTCGGAGTTATATAGATATATATAATAGATATATAAAACAAGATATAGGTATCGTTCGTTTCCTTTCGCTCACAGTCACGTTGGGTCCCTATCTGGTATGCGGGACGAAAAATAATAAGACATTTCAACCTGGGAAATGCGAGAAAATATAGCTGGGACAAAACGAGAATGTTTGACAAACATGCATTTTCGTAAACCCCATGCAGTAGCTTGGGAAGATCAAAACGATGTTTTAACGCAAACCAAAAGTGACGACATTCAAGATTGCTGCACACTTGTTGAAAAGGTGTATACATATGCAGTCATGTCTTGCTAATGTGAGTGTCACAAAAAAAAAATTGACACGCTTATATCATTTGCAAAAAAAAAAAAAAAAAACTTGACGGATTTTGTAGCAACTTTTTGCGAACATGTCTTTAACTGGTCACATTGTTTAGCTAAAATTTCAAGTCGGAACTCCGAGTATGTACAAAGGAAATAAGAAAATAAAATGTGATTTTTTTCAAAAGCAGGACCGCAGCTGTAGTGGAGACACCGAAGGGCGGCCATGTTTCTTTGCCTTATCCAGAGATGGCGCTACTGATTCACTAGACGCTGACTGGACGCGCCGAGTGAAAAAGCGCGCTTTTATCCGAGTTTTTGGTTCCGAGGGATATTTGCCAAAATTAAGTTTTTGGGTTTTCAGTTAAGTTTCGCAGTGCAGAAAGTGTCGCGCCATGAATATTAATGAATAAAACCGCCCAATACTGCTTCAGAAATTACGTACATTCATCTGCGGACGGTTCTTGTTTCGTGCATCGTCTGCTTTTGCAGTTTGACGTTTGCATAAGACACGAGAGGCAGCCAGGAGTGCGCCAGAAAAAGCAGCGATATGGTGGCTCTGAAAAGAGCCGCTGAAATCTGAACTGCAGTCTTCATAGTTGCGGTCAAATGCATCATTCACGCTGGTTATTGGAAGCTGGTTACACTATGTGAATGAGACATTTGACCGCAACTACGAAGACCGTAGTTTAAATTTCAGCGGCTCTTTTCAGAGCCACCAAATCGCTGCTTTTTGTACTGGGGCAATGCGAGCAATTGAAGAATAAAGAAAATAACGCGAAGCCGTGTAACTGGGTCTTGTTGGGTACGCTGCGATCGCCACTGTTGTCTTGCTGCTTGAGTTTAATTCTGACGAGAAGTACAACCAAAAATATTACGTCCAAAGCAACCATGAGTTCTCGTTCACATTAGCGAATTAATCATGAATCGATCCGCCTCAACCTACATAGCTACCAGCTAAACGCAGAGGCGGTCATGTGATTAAGGATGGCACGCCACGGCGAGGCGCCATTAGGTGGCGCCACTCCATCTCCTCTGGGTTAATACGCGCCTTGTACAACTTATCATCAACGCTTGAAGCTGGTAACTTGCAGGGTGGAAGAAAATGATTTCATTTTAATTCAAGTAAATCAGATTTATTTAATTTAAATCGTATTTAATTGATTTAAATCTACATCATTTCGATTTAGATCAGAGTCATTTGAATAATATCAGAATAAATTTAGTTTGAAACACTGTAGCTAGAAAATGCTGACTCATTACCAGCGCATATTTTTTCAAACATGGCAGATTAATTGATCAATCCGTCCGATCACGGATAACAACGCGGTAATAAGAATCACTGTGAATTTAAAGTACAGTATAATTAACAACTTTTTACTGATGTAATCCCCCTCTTCCCCCTACTAGAAAAAATATATATTACATTTTAGTTAGCTGAAAAGCTTTGTTTTCTTTATCTTACGAGTTCTTATTTGCTTGTAACAAAACAATACTTTTCTAGTTTTTGTTCCCTTCCTTTGCTTCCTGATTTGCTTGAAATAGAACTGTTAAAACTTCAAATTGTGCGAGATGGTTGTTCATGTTGTTCGACGTTACAGCACACTCGAAAAACTGTCGCTCAAACTTTCAGACACAGAAATAACAAAACTCTCATACAGCGCTCACTAACAACTCTGTATTGCGTCACAAACTTCTGCTTGTACTTCAATTGAAGACTATTTGCAAATAGAATAAGAAAAAATAAGAGGGGAAACATTCCCTTCAACCACCGAGACAAACTTTCTGTTAAGTAATCAATATATTTTTGGTGACAATATAATAAACGGCGTACTAACGCATATTTCTCCTCCAGTCGTATAATGTTCTCGGGTTCAATCATATATCTAGTTAGTTACTGGACACTTTTGCTTAACACGTTGCTGTTGTTGAAATGCGCCGAACAACCACGATCCCGACAGTGAATTACTAAGTGGCCAGAGTTGTCCTTAACGGTGTTGTTGCTTTGTTCACAAAGGTGGATTTTGGCGAATGATCATGGGACGACGAAGAAGTGGGCAACGGGGCCCCGCGCGGGAGTAACCCGCCATATTTTTATATGGATAAAGCTTCAGATCCCAAACATCTGCTGCCGAAACCCGGGAAAATAATACGTCCAATCAAATATTGTGTTCTACCGCTGCCAAATCTCCATCATCGGAGATTTGACAGATGCGTGTTATTCCAGCGCGTGCCCCCGCGCGGGAATAACCCGCCATGTTTTTATTCTGATAAAACTGCTACAATCACTTTGATCGGGTTGTACTTTTTTCAGATCCCAAACATCTGAAGCCCAAACCAGGGATCTAGAAGGCGCCCGACAAAAAGAGTGACAGATCGCCACCTGACAAACACGGAACACGGATAACCACTCGCCATCAGAGCATGGACCGACTACGGAGGAAACGAGCCGTCATCCGGTCGGCGGTGACCAAAGCCACCAACGAATTGCAAGCTTTACTAGGTTCCTCGAATGCAATCGCGGGTGAGCTCACAGACAACTTGAATGTTCTCAAACTGAAGGAAGCAGCATTGGAGGCAGTTGACAGTGAGATTGAAAACGGGGCACATATTGATCACCTTGAAGAAGAGATGGAAAGCGTAGAGGCTTATCAAGTGTCGATCTGCCGTTTACGAACAAGAGCCATGCACAAGCTGGATTCCCTACGCACGCCTAACATTGCTTCGAATGCCGTGGAACGATTACAGGATTGGGACCAAGGCCATCTAAGGTAAAGAACGATATCAATCAAACTTCCAAGATTAGAGATCCGAAACCTCCAAGGAGACCTTCACAACTGGAAACCTGACAAGGATCAATTGGAAGAGTCTATACAAAACATTTCAGACCTTTCTTCAATTGATAAATTTAGATATTTGACGAGCTATCTAGTCGTAAAGCGGAAGACAACATACGGGGATTGTCTATTACAGAGATCAACTATAACATCGCTGCGGATCTCTTGAAGAAAGGTTCGGTCAGAGCCAGGCGATAATTGGCGACCACATGATGCGACTCCTGAATTAAAACAAGAAAACAAAAAACGTCATCATGTCGAGTGACGTCACGGCTCTGAAACGGCTGTATAATGATATCACGATAAATGTCCGCAGCCTGGAATCACTTGGCGTAAAGGCGGAAGAGTACGGTGTGCTGTACATGCTGCCTTGAAGACGCGACTTCCTCACGACCTTGTCTTCTGCTACTGCCAGCAAAGAGCCACCGACATCGCGGATAACACCGGTAGTCTGCAAACGTTTTTGAAGCTTCTGAAGTCCCAAGTAGAGAGCTGAAAGCGCGTCCTAAAATAAAGCCCGATCAAGCCAATCTATCAAAAGGCCCAAGAGGAGGACACCTCAAACCAGGTGTGCAAAGCACACATGACTTCATCGGCAGCAGCTTTAGTTGCAAGGATGAACGCTCAAGATGCCGAATGCTTTTTTTGCGACGCATGTGAGCACTCGTTCGATCAATGCAACATGCGTTCTTTCAGAGAGAAGAAAAGTACTAAAGAGAGATGGCCGATGTTTATGTGCTGCAAAAAATATCACAGGGCAAGAGAATGTCGCAACTCCAGATTAATCCGCCGCGCCAACTGCCAAGGGAGACACATGAATCGCCTCTGCGATTCTGACCTCAAGCCCACGAAGGACTGTCCTCATTCGTCATCACAGCCAGGCACTTCGGAAGTGTCAGTAACGAGTGCGGTGTCTAACAGCGTCGGAACAGTTCCTCCTGCAAACCGCCACAATCTGGGCAGAAGGGGAGACTAAGCAACGCATATCCCGGTGCTTCCTGGACGGAGGGAGCCAGCGGACGTTTGTGACGACCAGGCTTGTCAACAAGCTGTCTCGTAAGGTTTTAGGAAAAGAGGCTTTGAACATCACAGTCTTCGGCGATACTGCCCTTGGTTATGCGAGTAAACTGCCGGAGTGTAAAGGTATGGCTCCAAAACCAATACGATCGGAGACGGGCATGAATTGAGGCACTGGAAGTTCCTGCCATTTGCCATTCTTCTGCATTACATTTACGTCTTTGCAGGAACAGCTTCAAACGTGCACGTTGAAACTTTTCGATCTTTCAATCTCGGGGTTCAAGAGAGACATTGACATTCATATACTGATCGGAGAGAATAATTACTGGAAGGCTGTTTCTGGGTTCATCACGCGACTTGACGGAGATTTGACAGTGGTGGGAACAATATTTGTGTTGGACGCTGCAAGTGTCCAGCACCACCATTACCAGAAGTGGGCTGGCACCAAGCAACTGTTATGTAGATAATTACTCGACGCGACCAGCCTTCTCAGCAGCTACGGGAAAGAAATACCCTACCGGTACCTGAGGAGGATGTGCCAGAGCCCAGGCAGTCAACCATCAGGATTGAACCGGTGCCCGAGGAAGCTATAGCCCGGAAAGGCAGTGACATGGAATCCGACGAAATGGAAGCCCTGGAACGGGTGCCCAGTGCCGGTACTGACACATTGCAACAGCCCTGACAATAGCATCTGGCTTCAAAGATGACAGGAAAGCGGCTGACGCTCAGCTACTATCGGAGCCTGTCGGTTGCCAGCGCGGGCTGAGTGCCAGTGACTCTGAGGAGGGCAGTGGAATCCCCGACTGGAACGACATGAGCAATGATGGGGACGGGAATGACGCGGGTCCCACTGGTGCTGTTGAAACACGGGGGAAGATTCGTGAAACCGGCCAACCTCATTAGCGTTTTCACTGAGATTCAGGAGGGCAAAGTTGTCAGGCGTCTACTGCACGAAATTTAGAAAGCGGGACCGACCCGGAGGTTCATGAGTTTATCTTCGAAGACGTTTGCATCAGGGAAGGAACAGCTGAATAGATCAGCTGAATCGAAAGGCGGGGGAAGATGTTGACGCAGTTCTTGGCGAAGTTCTTCGTGGCCTCATAGGAAACAGTGCGAAAGGGTCAAGTGGGCTTCTGGGGGACACATCTTTACCGAATCCCTCAGACATCTCTTTCTAACGTTCTGCGAGAGCAGCAGTTACCGCTGCTAGGGCTTTGTGAGTCACGAAGCGGGCTCATTTTACAGTGCCCTTGGGCACTTAAATTTCGTGGAACTGCAAGATATTGCAGTAAAAACGCGTCGCCGTGGTAGCTCGAACCACGGTCGTCGTCATCCGATCACCGGCCCGAAGATCCACAGGATAACCAGGAAGCGGCGGAAATGTTATACTCCTGTTCCCGAAAGCGGATGCTCAAGCACGGAGCCAGCGACGAAGGACGTGTAACGTGAAGTCTTTCAAATTTGTTCGCTTGGAGATGCAATCTGCGAACATGGTAGGCTCATCTGACTCAGGCGGCATTCAAGTGGGAGATGTGGTGCTTCTCTGGAATGACCACCGAAATGAACATTCTGGTATCTGGCCGTCGTCGACGAGACCTTCCCTGGTCGAGATGGAAAAGGCGTGAGTAACGGGGCCGCTTTTACGGGAACCGACACATTTATTCAGCATTAAATCACGGAAATGAACAAATCAAGCAAGATCAAGGAAAATATTAGACGTGGTACGCTAGGCTTACGCGAGTCCCGCTACGAAAATAAAATAACTCCGCACAGAGCTTCCAAAGGCTTGTACTTGGGACATTCCTCTGTTGCACACTACGTCGGTTGATAATATAATCGGCTAAACGGCTCAGTGAACGCGAAACGACTCGCACTCACAAAGACAGGCGAGCTCAACGAGCTATGGTGGGCGCACCGCAAACGCCGGAAGCTATGTTTGTTATTGTCTGAATCCAAAGGTCGCTCTTGTGATGATATTGAAAATAATAATGGTTTTAACTATATAGTTTCTTTCCGAAACATAAATAAAATGCTTATTAAAAGACAACCGCTATAGGAAGAAACAATTTTACAACGAGCAATCCACACGTCAAAAATGACAGCTGAGAAATGGAGCGTAGCTATGCTCCGTTTGACCATAACGTTGTATCGCAGCGAAGGCTAGAAGCGAGAGCTCATAGCGTTGGCAGCTACCCTTAATGCAAAAGAGCTTGTGTTGCCGAGATGTGCACTAGAGCAAGCAGGTCGCATTTGTAGCCTTTCCTGCCGTACATTATAAGGGGAAATATAGTAGAGTACCGTTTTAGAGTGGGTCTTAAAGGGGGCTACCTCCACCTAAAGTTCTTCTAGAAGCGTAAATATTCCGCACTTTGTTGTTTTGTTCTGTGGAAAAAAGTGTTTCAAATACGTCGTTTATTATCTATATTTTTTATTCCTATGTCACTTTCAAGCAGACTTGTGCCTATCTCAAATACTCTACCTCAATACACTGTATTTCGAATACTTTTGAAGTATCTTGGTGTCTTGCAATTACTTTTGATCGGGAGTATTTGGCACTCTACTTTAATTACATTTCGGCGTACCTTCTACTCATTATCTCAAATACATTTTTGACATTCCGCCATTTTTCTCAGTTTTTTGGCATGCAATGGCGCGGTCGTGACACCAGGAAACGTGAAAATTATTTCAAGCAACCAAATCCTGCTGCTAGCGCAGATAAGCTACGGCGACTTAGATTAAGCTCGCTGAAAACATCGCTTTTGCGCCGATTATGCCTCGTATTTTACCCCAAAGTTTGTACAATGAAAGTTTTTCCTCGCCTTTCCAAAGGCGCCTTTTGTTTCCCGCAGTTTCTCTCCCAAACAATCCTCAAACAAAAGTTGTTTTTCTTTTTAAGGAAGTAAATAAGTGTGACGCACAGAGGCGCAACGCAGAACGGGAAACGACCCACGACAACACCGCAGACTTCAGTGATCAACAAAATAACAAAACAGAAGAAAATGTAGAAGTAAACACAAAAAGAAAACACTTTTTTTTGCTGTTTTATATTAGTTCCGCTACAACCAAAGATCGAGGTCGTTTTGTTTTGTTTTGTTTTACCGCCAGTCCAGCATTTGTTGCTCTTCTGAACACTGTCTGTAAGCGAGCATTGATAGGCAGAGGACAGGACAGTAAACGGACTACTGGCAGGATGACCTCTCATAATGCCAACAAAGCTTCCCCCAACGTTGAATGCCTTTCTGAATGCAACCTACTTGAAGAAGGTGCGACCCTTGACGTGGCTATTATGTGGGCTCTCTTTATTATCCATGCACTCATTTCCATATCCCCAGTTCGTTTATAGTAAACTCCCCATACAGGGAATATGGATTGGAATTAAACGATGCGTCTAAGGTACGCCCCAGGACGTGATATTCAGCGATGTCGCAATAGCTGGAGCAACCTTTTTTGTGCCAGAAATGTTTTGTAACATGTATAAGTGATATCCTGCACCTTATACTAGGACTGCATAAAATAACCCTAAGATGTTTCTTATTTTTCTTTGCCGTTTTGTTTGTGTTTAACCCAGCTGCATTTTATTGCCAAAGCATTGACTGTCCCATGGAGCGAGCCGACGTCATCAGTTTGAAGCGCGCCAAATGGCACCTTAAATCCTTTCTGCAAGTGAAGCCAGCTCCTAGCTATGAAACCACACGAAAAGCCTAGACAACGACGAAGAATACACAACAAAAGGACAAAAAGGGAAGAGACACACCGGATAGAACAGAGCGCTAACTCGCAACTAGATATTTAATGGGCGAAAAACAGAAAGAAAAATATTTCGGTCACCATAAATCGCACGTGTAACTTGTGCAATGATATGTGGTTGTTATGGCACGCGCTGGGCCTTCATAGTTAGTTTCAAGAACTCTACTCTTTGTTGGACAACGAGACAGATGGTGTGCTGATGCAACTGCTCCTCCACTGTGGATGTAAAAGCTTCAGCACCTCTGAGTTGTTTTTGTCCGGTGTTTCCCCATAACTGTGGTGGCTTCAAAAGACGTTTGCATAGACGCGCTTTACAGTGAAGTGAAAATTCCCACCCACCGTGGCTCTGAGGGAGTAGTCGTGCTCACGTAGCCTGTCATTTAGGCAGCGTCCTGTCTGCCCAATGTAGGTGCGGCCGCAGGATAGTGGTGATGTTGTCTCTTCCTTTTTGTCCTTTTGCGCTGTGTATTCTTCACTGCGTACAACCAATACCAACTAGCCCAACTTTCTACTTTATTACACAACGGCACCTAGTTTCCCGATCCCAAAGGAGCGGAGTAAAGCTGATGGATTTCGCCTTCGGTCCCGATGGCTGGCGCGCGTCGACGAGGCTCCCATTGGCCGCTGCGCGTCAGTTTCAACGACCGCCACCCCATGGCGCTGCGTGTCCGTGCCGCGAGCACGCCTGTAACACGAAGAGTTCAAACAAATACGATATAGCTTCGGCAATACTGGAAACTCCTCCGAAAACCTATGGGAGCTGTTGCGAACGCGACAGTGGCGCCTCTAGCGGACTCGGAGTCTACGGAAGCAGACGACGCAATGGAAAAGTATAGGCTCCGCGACGTCATCGAGCTTTGCGTGCCCTGTTTCGTCACCCCAACAGCAGGAAACAATTCATTACGGTCAGAACGCTTGCAAAGCGGATTCCACTGATCGCAACTGCAACGACAAACAAATAACAACGCGCGTAGAAACAAAGATAGAGCACTTTATTTAGAGGTCTCAAAGGCCACTCAGGGGGATCGCACGCGTTTGAAGCGCATCTGAGAAGCGGAAAAAGGCGTTTAGCTACTCGAACTACGTCGTAAGAGGTTACTGTTTATATGTTACAAACTGCGTTGTCACAATTTTCTTACCGGTATAGGTGATTATTAAAACGTGCGCAAACAACATGTTAAAATTATCAGAGCAAGTGCACCAGCCTCTGCAGCATTAAAAAACAAAAAGTGACGAGAAAAATGACCGTGCAAACACGTTCCAAACTTTGCAGGAAAGATTGGCTCACCATGCCAGACGAAAATAGAAAGAAATGGGGAACAGTCGCGAACAACGGCGAATGAAACAAAAAAGTTAGCAGACGATAGAAAGATACAAATCACCCAGCACATGTCCTCCTTCAACGACGACGATGCACGGGGCGTGGGTAGGAGCATTGAAAATTAGCAGGTGGCGCTCGCCGTTGGTGTGTGAGTCCACAACAAACAAAGCGGAAACAACGACAACGAAACTACAAATATAAAAAAGAGCTTCACTTTCTTTTAAACTGCACGTTATTTGTTTGTTTATTTGCTTTTCGCGGCGTAGGTAGGAACTAAGAACAAAACAGAGGAAAGGAATAAAATAACGTAGTCCAGCTCACACTGCCCGGTAAATAAGAGTCGCACGCTGCACTCTGCTTCGTCATGGCAGTGTGTGACCTTTTTTGCTTTCGCATTTTTTTCCCAGTGACTTTGGCAGGTTGTTTGTTCGCTCGCTTGGCGAATCAGTTCAAAAGTACATTCAAGTACTTGTTCACGTACTTGCCCAGGCAATCCTTCGCACGCCGTGCCTTTGTTTTGAATGTCGATCAGCGGCCTCAAGTGCGTTTTCAGCTGAACTCTTGTTTGGTAAAATATGTCATTGAAATATGCGTCGAAGGCACGGCTGGTGTTACCGACTAGGTGACGAGCTGAGTCTTAAAGTAGTGTCATTTTTCGCGTCTTTCGAGGTGTTCTCTGTTTCCGATAGCAAGCCTGATGATAGATCTGACTTGCTGCCAACCCGGCTACATAGGACTCGGGTGTTCAGTAGTGCATTTGGTCTGTCATCCGTGTAGTTCTCAACGATCTCCGTGGAGTTGTCATAATCGCCTGTTGAGGCGATCATTGGCGATTTTGAAGCCAGACATGGATAGCTCTTCAAGTTTAATTTGCAGTAACTTAATTACTCCCGTTTGTTCGGTCTTCGGGAAGCGGTAGAAAGATTTTCCACCACATCACAAAAACTTGTTCTTGCAGTGGTAAGCAGCACATGGCGTGCCTGCTATCTCCAAGTATGCGCTGGTGTATGCCCGAAGGCGGCCGGTTGATCAACCAATCGAGGACCCATAGCAGACGTGACCGCGTATACTCAAATAAAATCCGACTAGAAATGTATAACGAGATTACACTTTTTAATATATTTATTACTGTATCAAAAAGTACATATAAAAATTTCGGATCAGAAACTCAATCGAAGGCGAACATAGGAGGTTATCACAGACGACAGTGGAAAAACAAAACAAAAACAATAACAACAAAGTTGCAGACGGCCCTCCAGATGTCCGGTCATGGCGTAGCAGATGAACCGGTGGCAGTAAGCGACCAAGAGAAGGAAAGAAAGTAACAACTAAACCAAACAGAGGCCATACAAAATACGCGAACGTCAAGTAAACATAATAAAGAAAAAAAGCAACCAAACAACATAAACGCAGGAGGAAGAAGAGAGCGTGGCGACGTAGCCTCGCCTCAAACATAAAAAAGGAAAGATTTTGAAAAATTGTAGGAGGTGCACGACCGTTCAACGGGTGCTTTTTCTTTGCTTCTTGTAACTCCGCTTTCATTAGTTTTTAGTAATAGCGTCAGATTTGCATGTGCACAATCGACTTCTTCCAGAGCATACTGACATCGCCGTAACATAAGCGGTTCGGAATTGCCTTTTGCTTCTTCATCCGGAGACGTTCGGGATTAGCCAGCTCGCTTATTCGACGAAACGGTTTTAAGCAATACATTCCTGAGAAATTGGAATAGCAACTACAAAACGAATTGATCGATAAGAACAGTAAAGTTGAAACGTAGCTATGTTCTGAATTTATTTTACATTGCCATGTTTCAAGAAACAGGGCGAAGGTATATTCGTGTTTTGCCTGGTTTACGTAAGTTCTGACAGAGTGTTTTCTTCAGGAGAGCCCGAAAATTGCACCATACAAGCTGTAACATCTTTCCCACGCGAGGAAAATGTCCTTCAGTCATGAGGTGGCACCTAATTTTTTTAACATTTAGAGCTGCGAATACCCGGGAAAATGTTTTTTCCATTGGTCACCTCGCACGGAGATGGGCAAAACCAAGGCGTTGTGGAGAATTCGTCGGGTAGCGGAGACTCCGGAGCTCTCCAGGGGCGCTGCTATCACTTTTCGCCCGCTTTACGCGGGAGTTGCCAGTAGTGGCTTACATGGTGTTTGGTTCAAAGTCACAGCTGCGAGAAGAGCTGGACGAGCGCTCGCACGGCCGACAGCAAGTACGGCGCGAAACAAAACACGGGGAGCGGAAGAACCGCTCGCATGCCTTCGTATTCTACAACTCATAAGAAGTACTTGGGTGTACCTCGAGCTTTTTTAACCATAAACGAGCTAATAGGTTTATATAAAAAATGTCGCCGCGGGGCCCAGTGCGGACCAATGACGCAAGACAGAGTTACGCTCAGATGCCAGAGACCAACCAAAAAAGACTCCTGCTTTATTCGTATATACACCTGGGCGCCTGAGAGCAGGCCGCGATCTTTCCAGAATATCACGTTATCGTTAATCGATTTCATCAGTCCTTGACTTGACTTCGGCGCGTCCACCGGCTGGCTGACAACCACCATGAGAATCGAGGTGGCCACATCCGATCGGTTGCATCACAAAAACCACTCTCATATCATAAAAGCCACCTTCTCGACACTCCATTGGCTGCGAAACACTTCCTTTGCTTTCCCTTCTCCAATACTCTCACTCACTCAAGCTGTCAAACTCATCATGACGGAAGACGAAAGTTCCTGTCCTACCAGTGGCCGTATCTAAAACCTCATTATGAATGTGCTTCCGAGCAAGGCAGAAATATGCAAGTGAAAAGTAAGCTAAGCCTCCTCAAGAAGAAGATGCTCTCCGTTGGAGAAAATTGAAATTTCAATATCCAGAGGCACCTGGAAGGTACGTTTGAAGTTTTATTCTTTCATTCAGCTTTACATGTACAATTGTTTAATTTTGCCCTCAAAAACATTTGCGTTTTAGACAACTCCTCTGTGTATTTATTTCGCACTAACTGCAATGAATATGAAGAACCTAATGAGTTTAGCATTCCAATTGGAGATTGCGCTGCCTTTCGTCAGGGTAAACCAAAATTATGCGGTGATGTCTTACAGCGCGAACGAGGACGGATATCTGACGACATGTCCGACACTAAGCTTCTGCTGCCCCGTAATAAACCATTCTGGCAAACCAGATGCGAGCAACAGTATAATTGCAAGCTACTGACGTCGATGCAAATTACACAATGCGGAAGTATCTTCCGAAGTAGTTGAATTACATTTCTTAGTGTTTGTACTCTACTCAAGGTACTTTACGGTGAAAGGAACGTATTATTTTAAATACTTTATGAGCCAGCTATTTAGTAACTTAAATACTTTTATCAAATATTTGGTCCAACACATGAATCCAAATGTTAATATATCAAGCTATGGTTTACCAGATAGATTCCTGAAGGGGTGGAATTAAGCATCGAATCAAAATATCAAAGAAAAAAATTGGAGGAGTTGAAAGTAAAAAGAAAAACTATAACTGGTCCTTTCTACCTATGGTGCCCGTCTGCGAACCTCTCCCCGTAGGGGGCACCTGTTAACGCAGGTGTTTGGTGAGTGGCGTCACCACGGACCCCGGAGCCATGCGGGTTCACCCACCCATTTCACATCTTTATATTGTTTTCAGTGATAATGCAGTGCAACTGTCGTAGACTCCAAAGTAACCTGGATGATGTGAGTTTTTGCTGGAGGAACACAAGCCACGTGTGTTTTGCTTGGAGGAGACTTATTTAATCTCCAGCCATAAAAATTTTATCAGACGATACTAGGTATTCCGAAACGATCGTCTGTGCTACGTCAGTTCTTCTGGAGGAATTGCGGTGGAAGCAGTGGATGTACAGTTAATGCTTCAGAAAGCTCTGACAGCGTGCTCTTTGTACTCACCACCATCCTTTACTTTGAAATCCTCAGATTTTAATTCGTTTTTAAACCAGCTTCCTGAGCCCTTTCTTTGATGGGCGACTTTTAATCCTCACAAGCCTCTGTGGGGGAGCACACCTTGTGACGTCCGAGGGAAAATAACGAGTCTGTCTTATTCTCGCGAAAACTTTGTCTTTTTAACACTGGTGGCCTTACCTTCTTTAGCTGTCAACACCTTTCTTCATCATGCATTGATCTTTCCAGTGGGACTGCCACACTTTTTCCCAACTTTTCATGGCATGTGGATTGTAACTCATTGGGTAGCGATTATTTCCCCATCATTTTAAAGTGCACTGCTACTTCATCCTCTCTCAACACACGTTCGCCACGCTGGAAAGTAGACCAGCAGACTGGGCCATGTTTTGAAGCTCATCTGAGGTTAATCCTGAAACTTTAGTTGACTTGAATGTGAACGATGCCTGGAAATGCTTTACTGCCTTACAGTAGAGGCAACTCATAAAGCTATTCCGCAGTCTTCTGCGCGCTTTTCTGTTCAGCCTAAACCTTGGTAAAATAAAAAGTGAAGCGAGACTAAAAACAAAAGTTGTCCATGGGACTTGTTACGCCGGTATCCGCCCCTCCAAATGACTTAGCCTTCAAACAGGCTCGCTGAAGGCCTGATATGTTCGTCGTTAATCGAAAAAGACGACATGAAAGAAATAAACCTTCTCCGTTAATAGCCACACCAGTGTTAAAGTTGTCTGGGGAAACGTGCAGAGGATTAATGGGAATTCTCGAGCATGCTCCATACCGCTTTTTGTTCTGCCAGGTGGTGTACGTGCCTAGTCTTGAGCAGCAGGCAAATATTCTAGGAGAGCACTTTGCATCTGTATCAGGTTCATCTCATTAGTCAGCTGCATTCTTAAAGCATAAAAGTGTTATAGAGAAGAAGAGAATAAATAGTTATGGAGGGCTACGAGAACCCTATAATAGACCTTTTACTTTTCGGAAGATACAGGCAGCTATAAATAAGAGTAAAAATACCTCCCCGCGACCAGTTCGGATTCACTACTGTATGCTCAAGCCTTTGTATTACATTACCCTGCAAGCGATTTTAAACTTTTTAACCGGATCTGGAGAGAATGTGTCTTCCCAGATCCTTGAAAAATAGATAAAGTTATCACGCTTCTCAAGCACGGGAAAGATATATCATTACCCACAAGTTACCGGCCCATAGCCCTCACCAGCTCCACGGGGAAAACCTCTGAATGGATGATATACTCAAGATTGGTCCATTTTCTAGAGGAAAATATTCGTCTCGATGAGTTTCCAGTGCGGTTTCCGTGCCCACAGATCAACAATGGCTCACCTAGTTCGACTTGAGAAAACTGTTCGTGAGGCTTTTGGTAATAAACAGCATTGTGTTTCCGTAATTTTCGATCTACAGAAGGCTTACGACACAGCGTGGAGGTATGGAATTTGAACGATATTGTCTCGTATGGAATTCGTGGCCGAATGCTTTCACTCTTCAAAAGCCTCTTGGAAGACAAATGCTTTCATGTCAAACTTGTTACAACCTTCTCTCGTAGTTTTGTGTAAAATAATAGAGTTCCACAAGGTGGTGTACTTAGCGTAACAGTATTTTATTAAAAATGAACCCTATTGCAAAGTCTATCCCACAATCACTTTCCTACTCTCTTTACGTGGATGACTTGCAGATCCCTTGAAGTTTGTGTAATATTTCAGTCCGCGCGAGGCAACGTCATCTGGGAATCAATAGGTCTAGTGAAGTGGGCTGATGCCTATGGGTTTAGTTTTTCACCAGATAAGTCAGTATGTGTACATGTTTCCCGTTACGTAGGGGCACGATCCTAGAGCCTTATCTGACCTTAAGGGGGCAAGCAATTCCTGTTAGTAATGAACACAAGCTTCTAGGAGTGATATTTGATTAAAAGTTGAATTTCCGTAGTCACGTGCTTTACCTGAAACAGAAGTGGTCAAGGGCATTGAATATCCTAAAGTTGCTTCTACACAAGTCTTGGGGTAGCGATCCGGAATGCTTCCTTCGTCTCTTTGGCTGCTTGGTTCTTTTAAAATTAGGCTTATCGATGCGCAGTGTACGGATCCGCACAGCAATTAGTCTTCAGGTATTGAACCCGATCTACCATCAAGGCCTGAGTCTTTCTACTGGTGCTTTTTGACGTCCCCTATTCCTAGCCTATATAAGCTGAGTAATGAATATTCACTTCAAAAAAGACGTTTTTATTTAGGGTTACAGAATGCATTCTAGAATTTGCTCTCGTTTATTCTCATAACCAATCTAGAGATCAATCTGTGATTCTCTCTAGGAATCCACATTACAGAACAAGCAGTCTGTCGTGCCCCCTTTTACACAGAGAATTAAAGCATATTCCCAGGTGGGACAAACCTTGACAGTTCCAGCTAGTTTCCCAACTTCCACCGGCAGTATCTTTTTGGGAATGCATAGCACCCATAATCAATTTTACTCTGATTAAATATAATAATTAGCAAACCCTCTTGTTGCCCTGCAGCAAGAGTTTTTCCAGGTTGCTTATACGTACAGTTACTATAGGAGCTTCTTCACAGGTGGTACTAACAGTGATTCTGTTGTTGGTTGTGCAATTATAAGCGAAACATGTAAGGCTTTATAGGCGTATTGATGCCAGAGCCTCAATCTTCACTGCAGATTTATATGCTTTAATTTTAGCTGTGGAGTTCAATATAGAAATCTCTATCCAGTATTTTGTTATCTACTCTGACTCCTCAGCGCATTAGAGGCGCTTGCTTGTTTGGAAGTATCGAAGAATGCCTTCGTTACTAGGCTCCGAGCATTGTGCACACCGCAACAAAATCACACCTACAAATCAATTTCTGTTGGGTGCCTAGTCATGTCGGTATTCAGAGAAATGAGAATGCTGATAGAGCTGCTAGTACGTGCATTGAGAGGCAAGTGGATATCAAGTGCATTCCATACACCGACTGCAAACACAGTCTTCGAAAGAGCAATCCAGAAAATCCAGTTAGAATGGGCCACGAAAATACACAAGCTTCATTGCGTGACACCTACCCTGCCGGAGTGGTCAAGTTGCCGGCACAGGGAGCGCTTTGAGGTTGTGATCCGTCGTCTGAGATCGGGACACACCCATCTCACGCATGGGTACCTCCTACGGGCAGAGGTAGCTCCGAAAATGTGAATATTGTAACGATTCGTTGAGTGTCATGCAAATACCTACCGCATTTCCAAGTACCATCACGAACGCACCATATTTTTCT
>JAZHYW010004189.1:0-19576 GCA_037355805.1 Ixodes ricinus
ATATGAAGGTGAACACCTTACCTGGCTTGCCTGTTTTACGGCTCCCTAAAGCTATATTAACTGTCTCAAATGGTACGTGGCTTGGGGTCTAAACGTTGCGTTCTAGCCCTCTTTTGGAACAGAGCTTGTTCCAAAACTTGCAAGAGCGTCAAAAACAAGAAGAGGGCTGTTCACCTTCATATCGCTCACGGGTGTACGTACGTTTGGAATTCGAATTTTGTGAGGCGTGCCAAATGTGCTCATCCTTACGGCCGCACCGCCGCCCAGTAGTTTCGATAATTTCGAACCCGGTTGGAACTTCGAATCCAGTCGGAAATCTGCGTCTTGACTGGCTCGTATCTCGCGCCGCCCGTTGGCCGCTTCCGGCAGCGGCGGACGCAGGGCGAAGAAGAGGTTCGTACGCGTTTAGCAAACTGTCTCTGCTTGGCAACGCCTTTGTATTGTTTTGTTTGTTACTTTATCTAAACAACGCCCGTACCAAGCAATTCGTGTGTTGCCTTTCTCGCAATGAGAAGTTATCCGAACCATGGGTCATGTCGGGGGCTTCAACACACTGATCGTGTTCCTCAAGTCACATTGGTGGTCATCTTGAAACATAACGTTAGCGAAGTGTGTACTTCAAGCACTCATGCCTCCGATGGTTCTCAGCAATCTAGTAGTAGAAGTATTGCATTAACTTTCCAATCATAATGATGCGATCATTATATGGTACTTGTGATGCTGTGAGCATGAAAAAAAAATTACTAATATAAGCAACAGTGACGTCAAACATAGTATGTACGTATTAATTTTTACCTTGTAGTCTTTAGAAACTATTTACATCTACTTTGGTGCACCATACCACTCAGCAAGGGTACTGGAAGATGTCGCCGAGCGTTTTATTCATTTACCTTGCTTTCGTCAATTAGCCAGCCAGAATAGTTGATATGACACGCATTTTCACACCCAGATATGTCGTAAAAAAATGCATAGTGAATAACACTAAACAACACAAACAAAAGGTGAAATAACTTGTCGCTTTGTGTCAACATGGCTCGAGGCTTTGACCGTGTGTCAGGCTGCATTACTACCACCAGAGCGGTACCGAATAATAGATTCGGTTTTATTGATAGGACGTTGTTTCGAGCGCCCAAACCTAATGAGTGAATTCTCTTTCTCTTATACACGTTAACAGGAGATGGAAACCCTTACAAACTTATTTTTATACTTCTTATTGCTTGCAGTTACGTTATTACAGTTAATTTCATTGTTTTCAGTTCGACATTTCGACATATTAAGCCTTTTTTCCCTCTTAATGTTAATGCTAAACAAAATAGGGACCTGATAATTGAACAGTCGCTTTCTCCCTCGCTTATTGTTCGCTCGCAAGCAGTTATAATATTGTAAATTAACCCACGTGTGCTACGGTCATCTCTCATTAATATGGACACCTTCATTCCTTGCGAAATATCTTCCATAATGTGCGTTGTCCACAAAAATGCACATATATCCCCAGTTCGTCCCCAAAAAACAATGTCTATACAGAAAAGTATTCGTTTAGTGTAGTCCAGGTTAACCAGACATGACTGGATTTGAAGAGTTAGCTGGATCCAACTCATAGATGTGTCAACTGCTAGGTACTTCCCTTGAAAACAGTCAAGCAAAAAAAATACTCACCGCATACGCCCTATGCGAAGATTTAGACAGAGATTACCAGACCATTCATCAGGAAAGCGCAGAAGACATAATGGAGCACCAAAAGAGGAACTAACGGGATCGCCACACCACCACGTAACCGCACACTCGCCGACGAGTGGGAGTTTCATAAGCCCTCCGCAACGAAGGAACGAAGAAGGCGCTACTGCGCCTGCGCGCCGATGGCCTTGACTGTAGAGTTCCGGGTATCGGGTTACGGAAAGCGTTGCGGGACGGCGATAACCAGCTATTAAAACTCCCTCCCTACTGAAAAAAATTATATGAATTTATTTCTGATATGTTTATTGGACACCTTTCATATCCGAACTTATTATTTCATATCAGTTTCATATGCCGCATATCAGTTACACAAGCTAGGTGGCGCTAGGTACCACCCCATTCATATGCTACAAAAATATTTTTATTTACTCACGCCACCATCTAGATACATTACGCATACCACTAGCATCAGCTGAATATATACATTGAGCACATACACATACACGGCACAACAAACGTGAAATCAACAGAACACCCAATAACTACTTCTGAGCTCTGCGTTTCCGCCTTTTATACAGGTCGTTTTGTAAGTACGGAGTTTTTCGGTGACCACCTAAGCAATAAATAATATTCTCAGCATGTTCGATTTTTTTCAGTAATGTCATACCTCTGAGAGTATTTTGAACGGCTCAGGGGATGAATCACTTAATAAAAAGTAAACGCTCATGCCGTAATTATTTGAAAGCCAGTAAATCAAGCCGCTCCAGTGCGGCAAGTCGTGCACTGAAAAACATTATATGAAATTATTTCTGATATGTTTACTGGACACATTCATACCAGTTGGAATATGTTGCATATCAGTTCTTATATGCCTCATATCAGTTTTTGGTTATTTCATATCAGTTTCATATATCGCATATCAGTTTTTTGGTATTTCATATCAGTTTCATATGCCGCATATCAGTTTTTGGATATTTCAAATCAGTTCTTATATGCCGCATATCAGTTTTTGCTTACTTCATATCAGTTTCATATATCGCATATCAGTCTTTGGGTATTTCATATCAGTTTCATATGTCGCATATCAGTTTTTGGATATTTCATATCAGTTCGTATATAGATTCATATAATTTTTTTCAGTAGGGCTGAGGTCTGCACGAGCGGATTCAAACCGGGCGGGGGGGTCAGGATATCCTTTTCCTCTTCACTTTTTAATCACATCACGGAACGCGGAGAGAGGAACTAACGGGATTGCGGCACCTCCACGCATCCACACACTCGCCGACGGGTGGCAGTTTTCGTAATCAGTTAACAGCGTTTCCTCCTCCGATAAGCCCTCCGCAACGAAGAAGCTGCTACTGCGCCTGCTTTCCGATGGCCTTGACTGTAGAGTTACGGGTATCGTATCGGGTTACAGGCTTAAGTTGTGCTAGTTGGTTAATATTAGTGATACGTCAGCTTGAACTTACAGAAATAGAAGTAGAAACAACAGGACAATAGATAACAGCTGACTAACAACTTTGCTTTAGTACTCTTCTTCGCATGTGCAATCGTCTTCTTTACTGGCTGTTGATATATATATAATTTAACTATTAGTTTTAAATAATATTTACACAAGAAAAATTATTAAATTTACCGTTACCCGCTCTTCCTACGAGTTATCTGGGCGTGGCATACCGCAAATATATATATATATTGTTTTTTTTTTGCTGTGGATTGTGATGGACAGTCATTTGGGCGTTGCACACCGCAAATACTGTTTTCCTTTGGTGTCAATAGTTATGGACGAGGTGCTAACACATTCTTCCCCGTGTTCTTCGATGGCCAGTGCCTCGAGCATCTCACGTACAAACGGATTCTTGTTTGTTGCCAGAATTGTTATGTTTCAGAATGCTGCACTGCATTTGCAAGTCTTTCAATGACCTGGTAAATGACCTGCTGCTGTGCCCTTCACAGCTGCTGCATGTTCTCTAATTCTTTCGTTTATGCAACGGCCTGTTTGTCCAATGTAACGTTTACCGCACGAAAGGGGAATGTGGTATAGACAACTCCTGTTTGGCACTGGGCATATTTTGTTCTGTGGGACTTAAGTGTCGCATGTTTTCTTTGGGTTTGTTGGTTGGTTGACTTTTCTGCACATAGAGTATGCTTTATTTGGTGCTGAGCAAAGTACTTGAATGTTTTGTCTTGCTGCAATATTTTTTTATCTTGTGGGTAGTCCCGTGAATGTAAGGTATGACGATGTTCTTTTTTCGAATACTCTCTTTTTTTTTTGAGTCTGTTGTTGTGAGTTTTAATTTCTTGCAAATGTTCCCACAGACGGGGCGGGGCCTAAGAGAGATGTCGGGTATCCTGCACCGCGTAATCTGGAAATCTGTTTTTCAAAGCTTGGTTTACGTTGGTGTTCACAAGATTTGTTGAGGGCAGAGACAAGCGCTGTGCTGGCAACACTCCTCTTGGTTGTTCTTGAGTGTCCGGAAGTAAATGGAAGAAACTCCTTTGTTGACCGGGGTTCGTATTTCCAGCAAACGTGTCCTTGTTTAAATTCCATCGCAAGATCTAGGAACTTTATGGAATTGTTTACGGGTGATTCATGTGTAAACACCAGATCCGGGCAACTGTCTTGAAATCATATCATAGTATTTTCCCTGTATCCTTCTTTCTGGTCACCTATCTCTGCGGCATAGAGTACCAAGAAATCATCCACGTACCTAAAGATACCTTCAAACCTTGTGTCGTTTAGCTTATTTTGATTTATTCTGTCGCATGCTGCCAGGTACAGATCACATAATTGAAGTAGCACCCTAGATCCAATGCATACACCACTTTTTGTACATATTTTTCATCTTGATAGTATCTTGATATATGCATAATAGTTAGATTATGTATATATCAACAGTTACTAAAACAGACGATTGCACATGCGAAAAAGAAGAGTACTAAAGCAAAGTTTTTAGTCAGCTGTTATCCATTCCTGTCTTTTCTACATCTATTTCTGTAAGCTCGAGCTGACACATCACTAATATCGTAGCGGGTTGCGGAGATCGTTGCGGGACGGCGAAAACCATCTACCAAAACTCCCTGAGGTCAGCAGGGGCGGATTCAAAAGGGGGCAGGATGTTTTGACCCCCCCCCCCCACCCTTTTTATTTATTTATTTTACGGGTTAAAGGAGGACAAAGCACCCTCCGATTTCAAAACGGTCTCGAGAGCAACATCTCCGGAAAGATTATTCCATAGATCAATAGCCTCTAGAAAGAATGGTTGTTTAAATATGTTTCTTCAGACATGAATTTGAGCAAGCACTTTCGGGTGATGCAAGCGCTCTGAACAATGGCATTTCGGCTCTACATACTTAGAACACTCGATTTTCAAAAGATCAATATAAATATGAAAATAAAAGTAAAAATTGCCGCTGGCAGATTTTTTTTTATTTTTAGTGGTTGCATGTCTCCTTTTTTTTTTCAACGCCGTGACCATTGTCGTAATACTGAAAAACAAAAAAAAGGGAAAGTTGTACGCGTTGCGAGTGTGTGATTTTTTTTCAAGCTCATTTGAGAGAGAGGCCTGCTATCAATCCCAAGCCTGGAACAAATACTCTAGTGTCGGTCCTACAAGGGCTTTGCACGCCACAAGTTTTACCGAAGGAGGTGATTTGTGCAATTTTCTACGTAAATACCAGAGTTTTTTGTTGATTCTTTTCTTTATGTAGTCCGCGAGTTTATTCCATTTTGCTTGTAATCAAAACATAGTGATTTTTTTGTTGTAGAATGCATGTATTGTATTTTTGTTATGATGATTATCGTGTTATTTTCACTACACCATGATGAGATACGAGATAAGGTATTGTTTAAATATTCTTGGTCATCTACTGATAATGTAGGAACATAGCTAGATTATACAATCGTCAGGAAACATCCTATTTTCACGTATCCGTTACTGCCGATGGAAAGCAAACTGTTGACATATTAAAAATAGCATTGGACCCAACAGCCCTGCGGAACGCCGGAATACACTCTTAACCACTGATCTCAATGACAATTGCTGGATCGCGCTTCTCGCTCCCGCGAGTGAAGCCAACGGACGGCCACCTTGCTTCGTAGACGATTTGCGGTTTTGCTAGCGTCACAAAGGCTGGCGGCAGCTTGCCGAAGGCACGTTTTCTACTCGTTCGTCGTCATTCGTCGCAGATTTTTAAGACCCTGTGTAAGGGTTGACACTTTCCGTTGAGAACACGTGGAAAGTTTTACGAAAGCGCAGTGCAGCAGGAAAAAGCCACAACTCGTCGAAAGCAAGTTTCGCCGCTCTCGCGGCGTGATCACAGCTTCCTTGACACGCCGAAGTACTGCGTCTTTGTAAGATCTTGTACTACTGGTTTTGTGCTACTAATTTGATTCCCATAAGCGTCTAGTAAACAAAATGGATAAAAAACGCGCCGCTGATGCTGCCCGCTTGTCCTCCTTCCCCCCTCTTCCATCACCACTAGACACTGGATCATGCTCGTTTCTGGACCGCGAGTGTCGCAAGTTACAAAATACAGTATTCAGAGTAAAAGCAAAACGCTGCTCCAGAAGTACATACGGCTTCACGCACATTGTACTCGCAAAACACATCCACACGGCGCCGAAACGAATCTTGATCTGTATCCAAGCGTGTGAAGGCACAGAGACGCAGCACTTCGGCGTGCCAAGGAAGCTTTGATGCCACCGCGAGACCGGCGAAACTTGCTTTCGACGAGCTGTGCCTTTTTCCTGCGGCACTGCGCTTTCGTAAAATTTTCCCCGTGTTGACAACGGCAAGTCTCAACGGTTACACAGAGTCTTAAAAAACTTCTTCGGCGAATGACGACGAACGAGTAGAAAACGTGTCTATAGCACGATGCCGCCAGCCTCTGCAACGCTAGCAAAACTGCAAATCGTCTACGAGCAAGATGGCCGTCCGGTGGCTTCACACGCGCTGCAGCGAACAAGTGGGGAAGCGCGATCCAGCAATTGTCATAGAGATCAGTGCTCTTAACAATTTTGAAAAATTTCTATTAACATCAACGAACTGCTGACGATTTTTGAGATATGGACTAATCCATCTTATGATCAATGAAAAAACACGAATCCCATTGCTCTTGATTTTTTTTTATTGTGACAGTTAGCGAATTGAAAGCTCATGCCTTCCCTAAATTCGGCCGCAAGAGGAACGCACTGACAAGCCCAATACTGGCAGTTTGATCAAGTTTACCGATGAAGACGTGTTTCGTAGAAGGTTTGGCACATCCTCCGTGCCCTACTGGACCCGCGCACTACTAAGACCCAATCGCGCCACCAAACCACACAAATTAAAGCGGACACTCCACTCTCACCCTCCGCTCCATATACATCCCACCTCCCTCATCACACCCTGTTGGTCCTCCACAATACACTGGCAACCCTAACCCACAGCTCGACGCCCCCATCACCTTTGCAGAACTACACGCGGCGGTGCAAGCCCTCAAACGCAACACCACACCAGGACATGACAACATCACAAACACCCTTTTACGTCACCTCAATGAGGAGGTCCTAGAACACCTTGTAGAACTCTTCAACCAACATTGGCTTAACCACACCCTCCCCTCCACCTGGAAACACTCTAACATCACCCTCATCCCCAAACCTGGAAAAAAAACTCCATACACAACCTTCGCCCTATCTCTTTTACCTCTTGTCTCGGCAAACATCACGAGCACGTCCTGCAGAATCGCATCAATGCGTACCTTGAACACACACAAACCTCCCCCCTCCCCCAACATGATCGCCTTTCGACCCATGCAACTTATCCACGGAAGACGCCCTTATACAGTATCACCATGATTTCCACCAACACCCTCCGCAACGAGATCACACCTCTATACTCTACTGGACCTCCAAAAAGCCTTTGACAATATCTCACACCATAGCATCTTTCAGGCAATCCCATCCCAAAACCTTGGCCTACACTTCTACCACTATATCTGTAACTTTCTCGCACAACGTACCGCTACCATCCGTTTGGGCCATGTCTCGTCTCATCCGTTCCACATGCCAGACCGCGGAACGCCACAAGGAGCAATCCTCTCGCCCATGCTCTTTAACCCCACCCTAATCCCACTTGTCCGCACTCTCCTCACCATCCCCACGCTACGCAGCACACTGTACGCAGATGACATTGCCCTTTGGGTCCACTCTGCCTCCGACCAACACTTTGAAGCAACACTCCAACACGGCCTCAACCAAGTCCTACACCAGATCGAACTTTTGGAGCTCCAATGCTCCCCACACAAATCCGCTCTCCTCAGCTTTACGCCCCCTCGCCACAACCCCCCCCCCCCCGCCAAAAAAAAAAAACATTTAACTTTTATGCACTTTGATTCAATACCTCACACACAACAAATTCGACTTTTAGGCCTCACCCTCACACACTACAGATCACCCGCACCCACCCTCCAACACGTAAAGAAAAGTTACCCAAACCACGCACCTCATTAGAAGGATCGCCACTAAACACCACGACATCAAGGAACAGGACCGCCTCCGACTCGTCCACAGTTTTCTACTCCACCGTATCCTATACCAGCTACTTTACCTTGACCTTACACCCACCCAACTCGACTCTCTTGCTGCGGTCCTCAGGAAGACAAATAGACATGCTCTCCTACTCCCCGCTCACGCCCCAACACACCGCTCGACCTCGACATACACAACACAATACGCGAACACCTAGACGCCCACCACGTGTCCCAACTCACCCGCCTCGCATCCTCGCCCACAGGGCCCTACAAACATACTCCCCCCCCCCCCCCCCCACCATCCCAATCCCCCCACTCCCCATTCCACCGCACATACGTAACCGCGTCCGAGTCCACCCAATCCCTCGCCACATGCACCCAACTTTCCATACAGCCCGGCGACTAGCACAAGTCAACACCGGACCGTTTTATCGTGGGTAGCGCCATTTTGAGAGCGAGCGAGAAAAGGGAAAGGGCTACCGGCGCTTTCCTCCTTTCTGGTTGTGTAGAAAGAGGGAAAGTCCCGGATGAAAGGCCTCGCCGGTGTTGGTTGTCTGCAGTGCCGGAACTTCGTTCGCGCTTTCTTCTCTGTTTTAAACTCGCAAACTTAATTAGAGCCACACGCTTCAATGGCGACAGTCCCCCGGTCATCGGGACACCATTGCCCGGTCCTAGGGTGCACGAATAACGACAGAAAGTGTCGAATACTGTCCGAGGACCTATATAGCTTGCATGGAATCCGGCAAGGCGAGTGCGGCTGAATGTTTCAAAGCTCCATCGCCTTCCGCATGACTGGAACTGATGAACCATTTATAAGTTTTTGCTCGCAATGGGCCTATTTCAACGTAGCCGTGTTTAGTAATCAACAAGCGATACACAACACGGGAACCTCAATTAACTTCTGTAAACACCCGGAGCTACCACCGATCGTTTTACTGCGCTGCTTTTATCTCGCGTGTCCGTGTTCTTATATATCATTGTGGATGAACGACGAAGACGTTCTGGATGTACTTATATCGAACCGCATTAAGCCTTAAAGCAGCCACGAATTATTTTACTATTTGATGCACTATGTTGAGTACTCACCTCCAATTTCTATCGCTAGCGCGTTCGCCGCCGCTGTTCCCCCCGTCGCCGCACTGGCGGATGCCATGACTCGAACGAAGAAACGTGCACACTGGGCTCGAAAACGGATTGAACACTAAACACTTACACACAGACAGGACAGGACATACACAGGGGTGCTATGTTGCGCTTTGGACTCCCAGGAGACTAGGGAGAAGGAAGTGACGTAGGTGTGAATGAACGTATCTTAGCAGATGACGGTATCTTAGCAGATACCGTCATCAGCGACTCCACCAATCAACATCCAAAGAGCGTTGTTGACGTCACTTCCTTCTCCCTAGTCTCCTGGGAGTCCAAAAAGCGCAACATAGGGCCCCAGAGCTGACTATCAACTATTTAATACTTCTTCCTCCACCTCCTCTTCTTCTTAGTCCCTTCGAGTATTCCACGATTGTGAGATAAGATGCACTTTATAGAATTTTTTAAAAAGAACAAAGCATAATAAGGAGTACATATTAAAAATTAAATCATAGACAAAAAGAGAAAAAATATAATACATGAACGAAAATTGAAAAAATTGAGGAACTATCCGCAAATACCCAAGGTGACCCCATACATTTCCACTTCCAGTCACTGACATCCGTATCCCACGGATGTTTCGAGAACTTCTTCCCATGACTGTCCTCACGAGTCACTGGCACACAGCCGCAACACACCGTATAATGTTTTTCTTTGCTGTGCAGCGTGATGGACGGACGGACGGAAATCATGGAATGCTCGAAGGGACTAAGAGAAGAGGAGTTGGAGGAAGAAGTATTAAATAGTTGATAGTCAGCTCTGTGTATGTCCTGTCCTGTCTGTGTGTAAGTGTTTAGTGTTCAAGCTGGTTCTCATAGACATGTACCAACTAGCTCAACTCAAACCAGTTATTCGAAAACGGAGATCGGAACACACGAGACGTACCCTGCAGCGAATATCCAGCGCTTCAAATCGACCCATCAACGGAAACAACCCACCAGCGGCACTCCAGGGAGCGCTTTTACCGTCACTCTGGTATCGCGCAAGAGATCGCGATTCAGGAAAACCGATAGAACTAACTTTTTAACAATTTCCAGCCACACCCGGCGGCGGAAATGAGCCTTCATACTAAGTGTTGTAGATAATAAAATCGAGTCAATGTCACCACTGCAAAATGTCAATATTAAGATAAATTCAGTTACAAAATTGGACAAGCTGAATCAGCAATTATCACGAGAAAACTCGCACGTACCTTTCGAGTGTATACCCTGTTAAGAATGGAACCTTCGGAGACCTTCTTCCGAGTTTCAACGCTGCGGAAACGAGTCATGACCAGTCCGGGAACGTCGCCTGCTGGACGGGGCCTACGCGAAACGAGTCCCGACGAGTACGGAACCGGCGCCTACGTGTCTGCGCCTGCGGAGACAGGTCTCAACGCGCCCGTGACGTCAACGGGACGTGTGTGCGTGCGTGCGGCTTGGTGCGCTCCGGAAGGGGAGAGAGGCCGGGCCTAACTGCGGAGACAGGTCTCAACGAGTCCGTGACGTCAACGGGACGTGTGTGCGTGCGTGGGGCTTGGCGCGCTCAGGAAAGGGAGAGAGGCATGACCTAATTGCGGAGGACCATGGCTACGACGCACTTCTGGCTACGACGCGGCGGACTTTGCTACGACGCACTTGACGGCGGGTTGCTGCTGCGCACTTGCTGCCCTGGCGGGGAGTGAGGGAGAAAACGGACCCTATATAAGGCGGAGCGCGAGGCTGCTCCGGAGTTCTCTTGGATTTGACGACTGTATCGCAACCATGTAATTAAACCGTTCGTTACGTTACCAATTATCCCACCTCCACTGGACCCCTGGGTTCTTCACTTCGGGGAATGGTCGTCGTCACGAGCCAGAAGCTCCCGGACGTGCGGCATAAACCCCGCCTCTAACAACCCCATGTTCATCGGCGGTACAGCGTTCGGTGCGCTCTTCATTCACAAAAAAGAAGTATTAAATAGTTGATAGTCAGCTCTGCGTATGTCCTGCCCTGTCTGTGTGTAAGTGTTTAGTGTTCAATCCGTTTTCGAGCCCAGTGTGCACGTTTCTTTGTTCGAGTCATGACATCCGCCAGTGCGGCGACGGGGGCAACAGCGGCAGCGAGCACGCCAGCGATAGAAATTAGAGGCGAGTACTCAAAATAGGGCATCAAATAGTAAAATATTTCATGGCTGGCTTAATACGGTTCGATATAAGTACATCTAGAACGTCTTCGTCGTTCATTCACAAGGAAATATAAGAACATAGACACGCAAGATAAAAGCAGCGCAGCAAAACGATTGGTGGTAGCTGCGGGTGTTTACAAAAGTTAATTGAGGTTCCGGTGTCGTGTATCGCTTGTTGATTACTAAACACGGCTACGTTGAAATAGGCCCATTGCGAGCAAAAATTGATAAATGGTTCATCAGTTCCAGTCATGCGGATAGCGATGGAAGCTTAAATACATTGCAGCCGCACTCGTCTTGCCAGATTCCATGCAAGCTACATAGGTCCTCGGACAGTGTTCGACGCTTTCTGTCGTTATTCGTGCACCCTATGACCGGGCAATGGTGTCCCGATGACCGGGAGACTGTCGCCATCGAAGCCCGTGGCTCTAATTAAGTTTGCGTGTTTAAAACAGAGAAGAAAGAGCGAACGAAGTTCAGGCACTGCAGACACCCAACACCGGCGAAGCCTTTCATCCGGGACTTTCACTCTTTCTACACAACCAGAAAGGGGGAAAGCAACAGTAGCCCTTTCCCTTTTCTCTCTTGCCCTCTTTCGAGTAAAACCATGCACACCATTTTTATGTGGGATATCACTACCAACACAGGTACCGATAGAGTAACCAAAGGGTTATCTCAACAGCGGCGACGATCTCAAAGGAGACGTCAAACCTAGTAGCGCGGTCCCTGATCCGCGATCCAGCCTACTACAATAGAGATCAGTGTCTGCTACTGCCAGGGGGTAAAGGTGGGTGAGGAGGAGTGGCGAATCCCGTGCGCCGACATCTGGCGTCCCGAGTGAAAGATCGCAAAAGAGAGCGACAGAACACGAGAGAAAGAAACCAATGTTGCCAGCTGAAGGACGACAGCAGTCGCAATGGTAATCGCGAAGACTGAAATCTCTCAGCAAAATAGACAGTGATAATTTAACGTTGTAAACTAAACTCTGAGCTATTCTACCGCTTATGAAAAGAACTATACTCATTACGCTGCATTAACTTCCCTTCTGTCGAAATCTCGGAAATCAGGTAGTTGCGCGGTTTCGTATTCCTGGGACGCGGCCCGCGCGGCCAGCGGAGCCAGCGAAGCCGGTTATCTGGTTTAGTTTAGTGTTGACGAGAGGCCGTACGTCTGTGCGCTATGCAAAAAGAAAGCTTCGAAAGGAACGCGAATATCTTTCCACCGGTAAGTTCGTGGATTGTTGAAGTTCATGAAACTGCTCTGATGATATTGTTGCGGCCTCCGCCCGCCTCCGCCATATATTTTATCTGAGACGTCGAGGCACCCTAGCGCGCTCCGTCTCTGGTTCTCCGGCGCGCGTTCGAGAAAACAGCGCGGCGCGCCGGCCGGGCCCGAGGCTCAGGTTTCTTCTTTCTTCCTCCATGCGCACTCGGCGCAGTCGCCTTCAGACGGATAATAAAACCGCAGAACCGTTTTGTACAAACACTGAGTCAGACGTTTTTTTCATTCGCGCTCTCAAAATCTCGGAACACAGCCAATCGAAGGCAGTTGGTAACCATGTGTGGGACCCCGAAGGTCTGCCTGCATGCTCCGCCGCTTGCGGCAGCCAGAATGCATGGGAAAATGGCGGACCTTTTCCTCTACACGAACTGAACTCCCTACGTCACGCCGCGGTGGTGGCGCGTCGGGCGCACTTCCGGTCTGGGGTGGCGAGCAGAAGTCGCCGTGCGAGACATGCATTTGTGTGTTCCTTTGGTTCCTTTAGACAAAAAAATCTGCATCCTCGTCAAAAAGCTGCGACGGGGGCTGTACCAAGAGAGTCTGGAAAGGTTTGAAGATCAGTTTTCATGTGTTTCTGCCCCCTCCGTTCGTCCGAGAACGTGTGTAGTAGCCGTGAAAAGGGCAAACCAGACGCTGTCGAACTACGATTGCTTGTATACGGGCAACACTTCTGTGGTCGCCAAATGTATTTGCTTTGTTCCAACATGAACGAGAGAAAACTGCCAAGTTGTCCGGACCACCCACGGGTTCAGTGCGTCTTCAAATTCACACGGCCGCCTGATCGTTCGAACTTTCGTCTGCTCTTTCAAACTTGTCTGCTTTTTGTCGTCTGCTCGTTCAAACAAAAGCGGTCCGTAGGCCAAACTTTGACCGGGTGATTGGAATAAGAAGTAATTGCAGGCCTCAAAAGACTTAAGTAGGCTCGGTGTAAACAGTAGATACAAGATGTTGATCATTGGTACCAGTGGCCATCACCCACTTGTTACGCTCGGTCTGTTCCCGCTTCCGATTTTCAGTATTGACGTCGATCATTGCCGCTACCTTCTACACTTTTGCAGCACGAGCGAGGTCGCGACCGAAAATGTCTAGAACAATCTCATCATGGTTTTGGCGTCCATTCTGCGGCGATAATGAATCGCCGCACGTCAAATTATTGACGCGAGTTTAGCGGCGTAACGAGCCTTGATAATTTTGCTCAGGCGATTAAAGTGGTAAGACATTGCTATGAGGACGTAGAATCGACTATTTCGACGCGAAAAAGTGTATGCAGACTTACACAGACGCCGACAACGTGAAATTCCCAATGGTTTGTTGACGCGGGACGCGGTGCTTCTTGCCCGTGCTCCACTGCGCATGCGTTCGAACTGTCGTCTGCTCTTTCAAACTTGTCTGCTTTTTGTCGTCAGCTCGCTCAAACGACAGCGGCCCGTAAACCAAATGTTGACCCGGTAATTGCGATAAGAACTAAGTGCAGGCCTCAAAACACTTTTGAAGGTTGGTTGGGGTAAGTATAGGCTAAGTGTAAACAGTAGATACAAGAAGATGTTGATCATTGTTACCAGTGGCCATCACCGACTTGTAATGTCCGATTCTACTTGCGGTTTTAGTATCGACGTCCACCATCTCAGCTACGGTCCACGCTTTTGCAGCCCGTGCGACGTCACGACTGAAAAAAGCGAGCAAAATCTCATCGTGGGAGGCAGGATATAGCGCCCATTCTGCGGCGTCCACATGAAATGAATCGCCGCACGTCACATTATTCACGCAAAGTTTTGCCTCGTTAATTTTGCTGAAGCCGCTCAAGTAGTCAGACATTGTTAGGAGGACATAGAATCAACAATTCCAACGCGAAAAAGAGCACGGGGACTCCCACCGACGCCGACAACAACGCAATTCAATGGTTTGTTTTATGGGCGACGGCGGGCTTCTTGCCCACCATCCACCGCGCATGCGCGCGCGCCGGTGGCAGTCCGCTAGGGGCGCTCCGGTTTGTTTGTAAACATGAGTCACGGGTATGTAGCCATACCTCATATAGCAAAACTAGCCTACCACTTTTCGACAAAGTCACTGTCACGTTATTTAAATATCCATATATTACACTCGCATTTTGTATTCTGCCAAAGCGTCATATCTGTCAAGGCTATGACAGAAAAACAATAACTGCTGAGAATTCAGCATACCTATAAAGATAAAACATTGATATTATCATCTCTGCGGAATATCAAAATTAAAGAGGGTAGCAAACAAATCCTTTTGAGTAATACTAAATATGTCGTATCAACAAACTGGAGTCCTCATCATCTGGGACGATTCCTGTATAAACCGTAAATATAGACAAATCACTTAAGCGATGGAAGCGTTTCAAATCAAGTAAATAGTATTTTTCACGCCATTGCTCAGCTCCATATCCAAACTGAATGAACTACTTGGCTTTCAAAAAAACTCCAGACTTCAAGGGTCATTGCGCGAATACTCGTGCAATGTAGAAATATGTGTTGCGTCTTTCTACTGAGGTTATAGCTTTCGGCGAAAAAACGGCAGACGGGAAATGCTATACGCTAAACCTATATCTGCGAACTCATCATATTGTCTGCCTAATGTGAAGCATATTTCGTGTTGTCGATGGTTTATACCGGTTCTTCCTCTTAACACACAACGGGGCAAAAGGTTGAGTGCACTACTGAACAGTATCTTTAAAGTTCTACCATTGGTCATTTGTGATATTGTTGTGAGTATTGAACAAGGCGTAAAAGTAGAGAAAGGCGTTTTCCAAAGCACATAATTTGGATTCACCGGCTCGTCACTCAATGGGAAAATCTCGCCAGCACAAACCTGAACTTCAGGAATGTACGAGAGCATTCATTCTTCTGAAGGTTAATTATGGAGAACGAATGAAGGTCGTACAGGCCTTAGATTCGTTTCCTTGGGAACACTGGAGATTTTTAAAAAATTCCATAAATATTATTGTTTTGACTGTTTTGTGCGCGCTTTAAGACATTTTTAAAAATAAAAATAGTAAGAAGACAAACGTGGCAAAACGCTCGGCCGTGCGTACTAGGGGTGCTTTAAATCTTAATTTTAAGACTATGACGAGTAAATTAATTATTGCTGTACTTGGGTATTTTTGTAAATAAACTCGCCCTGTTAATTTTATTTTTAATGTGTTAAACTATATGGCGAAACTAGTACTAAATGCCTCAAACCGGAGATTTTCTTTTTGTTGTTTTCTCTCGAGCTCCGAATTCGACCGCGATGGCTGATGGCTCAGGGACCGCCCCTACATAAATTATCAACGAGTTTAAATTGAGTTTCTAATGTATTCTTATACTCATTGATAATTTCTGTAAGGGCGGTAACACGTGGATCGAAAGCTCGCGCTGCAAAACCCACTGATCGTGGATTCAACACCCCGCCCCTTCCCGTTTCAATCTGGATGAGCATCGTACCGGCGTGCTGTCGTGTATCATTATTGCGTGATACACGTTAAGGACGTCAGACTAGCAGCGGTATACTGCACTGGCTTGCATCTCAAACAAAGAAACCAGACGCCTTCGGGTCTTACTAACTTCCCGCTGTCTAAACATACAGGCAACAAAGTTACAATTCATGGCTCCGTTGGCCAGCACTTTTCGAACGTTAAAAAAGAGTAACCAACGTGCTCATTAGAGACCAAACCCGAGGTTCTGCAAATTTGTCGCGAAGCTGCCACACACCTGCGATAAACTTAGACCAATTATTTGTGATGCCTCACCGTACATTATCACTGCCCACGATTATATCACATTGCATTATCATTATCACTCCCTAGACGGCCTCACGGGCATTCATTGTACGGGCTGCATGCCTCTGTGGCGGCTGCGCTGACGAGAACGAATAAATATATACCGACCTACAAACGAATATTTTGGTCTTCTGCGTTATATCAGTGAGAGCTGACGTGTTCCTTGACTGAGAGGAAAAAAGATCCATGATTGCAAGTGCTGCCGAAATCAGATTTGAAAAACAGTAGGAATAAATGCCACGCATAATAAGGTATTTAAATGCCTATACACACATTTGCGTTTAAGTTTGTTTGATTGCGCCGTGCCGAGAAAGGAAGCGAGTTAACGGCATATCTATGCTTCGTATGAAGCGTGGAATTCAATTCAAGGAGTAGCTTGGCACGCGACATACGAAGCAGGGATGCTCTAGTTTTTCGCAGCCGCAACGCAGCCAAACGCCGTCAAACACACTCAAACGCTCTCAAACGCAACTGTGTTTATGCACTTTGAGAAGAACGCACTGCCGCTGCCTACCGCGGCCACGATGTACTGGTCCTGCTGCGCGTTGAAGAGCATGCTTTGAAGTAACAGCGCGAGCTCCCGGTTACACTGCCGCTCTTGGTGGTTGCGGGATCGCTATGCCATAGCCATGCTCATGCCAAAGTCCAACAAGAGTGATCAATAGAAACAGCCAACGACACAGACCAAACCTCACCTGTTCACTCGGTATTGGCATCGGAGTAGACGCTATGCGTGTTTTAGGCCAATAGTATCTCCGGTTAGTGGTCACGTGACTACTGTCTCCAAGCTAGTGAAAAGACAGAGCACGGCACCTGCCTGAAGGCCAAGGCCATGAATAGCAGCACTGCACTATCAACTTTGGGTCGAACTTTCAAGAGGAACAAGTGACGAATCCTCTTGTTGTGTTCATTGTTAGAATGCTCTGAGATTAGCCTTTGTGAGCGCACCCCCGTCGTGGCCTTAAAGGAGCTGCTGCTTTTCTACTCTATTTTTCACTCGCACATCTAAGCTGAGAGCATGGTAGAAGGTGCGCACTCGCCGGACCAATCAACAGTAGGCTTTTTATCGCTTGACTGCGCTCTCTGTGCGCGGGTAACGGCAGAAGCGTGATCACGTTGTTTAACGGATGATGCATTAGTCGTTGCCAATCCCGGAATGCCTGCTTGCTGACCTAGTTTCATGTGTGTTGCGTCCTGCGGGGCTGCTATGGATTTCGCATCTGCGGTAAATGGTATCTGATTCGCGACAACGTATTCGAAGTGCGCCAAGGCTACCAGTGTTCGAAAAGTCCTACTCGTATGTAGGCACGGCATTCTTCACGAGCCAATAATTATTGCGCGTTTAGCGCATCGTTCCGGCGAATGACAGCTTGTGCCACATTGTGTTGCAATCTTCGCGGATCCCTTCTTTCTCGTTTTTGTGTTTGAGTGGTTGTTCTGTAGTGCCCGTGTCGACATATATCTCAGATTACATCTTCGAAAATCCGGATTACATCCTGTATTTTTCGAAGTAATTGCGCTAGCAACCTACTTCTTGGCAACAATTGACCGTTTTCCTATCGGCATTCTTCTGGATAGCTGTTAGTATTAGACAGTGTCTGTAACCTGGCAGCCGAAGAGAATACTCAAAATTCTACCGGCAGTCGCCTGCCATTAGCTGTCTGAAATCATATGACAGCTGCGGGTAAATCGTTGAATTTCTGGTTCTCCCTGCGATTTCTGAAAAACACGTTTTATGGACACCTTTTTTTGGATACGTGGGGAGTGGACATACGTTTCGTCTACGCCAATCGTTCCATCGACATTCGTTACACGAATTGCACGCTGTAGCGGAATTTCGCCAAGCGTAGTATCCCGAGGCGCTTGCTCACCGACCCGAGCCGACCCCGTTCACGCTGCTTCTGTAACAAAAACCTGCAATGGCTCATTACAAAAAAACAAAAAAAATTGAGATTTTTTTAAAAACATTGTGCGTCAATCAACGATCTTTGAATCACACGTCGTTCGATGAACCAGATTGCTCTGCCAATGAGTGCCGAGCCCTGCCTGTAGAATTTCGGGGAAATAATTTCTGCCGGCTGCCGGGAGAACTAGACGTTACCCAAGGAGTTACCCCGGTTTTTGTTTGCTTCCAACTCTTCTCTATTTGTATAACAGCTTAGTAGTACCTCTTCACATATTACAGATTGGTTGAGTTGTTGCTTGTCTACGGAATAAACTGGCGTGTTATAAAACTTCTATAAGATTTGAAAAAGAAACCCTTGTGTCTGTTTACCTTCATTTTTTCAAGCCCTAGGACAAGTAACTTTTATTAATTTTTTTTGTTGAAGGGTTTGCTTGATGTTTTAAATAGGTTTCTCAAGTTCGAAACATTTTACATAAGTTTGAGAGATGTCCAACCTTCTTTACATCTAGATACAAGGTCGGCGCTTTTTTACTAAGACGTAGAGTGAAAAACAAATAATTAGTTTCACATTTCATGCGACTGCGGGGAAAAGAAAAAGAAACTTATAGGCAGATATACCAAGATGGGTATAGAGAACCATAGGAAGAACTATAGAATGAGCTATAGCACACCATACAAAATGCTATATGCGGCTAGAGCAACCAAAGTAAAAAGCAATAGGGTGATATAGCACGCTGCATAGAAAGATCCATAAAGTAAGCCATAGGGATGTCTATAGCAGATTATACAAGAATTTCACTATAGGACTGAAGAAATAATAGAAAAGCCAGGCAGGTATAGAACTCTGGCTAAAGAGACCCAGGGAGAAAGCCCTAGAAAAATATAGCAGACCACAAAAAGCTATAGCTGGCTAAAGGAACCAAACGAAAAGCCATAGGGCCCCTATAGTATTCTTTCTAAAGAAAACCCAAAGACTGAAGCATACAAAATTATATAGCTTTCCGTTGAGAAAGCTGTCGGTAGTTGTAGGAACCAGTGATAGGCCATAAGAAAATGAAAGACGTCATAATCCTCTAATGCGAAATTAAAGCGCAGCTCTTGAGGGGGAAGAGGGGAGGGTATGGAGGAGA
>JAZHYW010004192.1:0-49630 GCA_037355805.1 Ixodes ricinus
TTTGCACACGCGTCGGCATCTGGAACATTCGGCGTAGAAGGTTCGGCGCGTAGAACATTGCTAATCTCGAATCAGCAAGACGGTTCTCGAATTTTCCAGAACATCGCATTACAGCCTCAACAAAAATGTGTGGCCGCGGCCAGGAATCGAACCTGGCCTTCTGCGTAGAAGGCAAGCGCGATAACCGTTAGGCCACGGGCGCGCTGCCTGCTTGATCAGCTGCGCTCGCGGCAACATCAGGTGACGTTGGTCACATGACCCACGGGAAAACACGCGACAATGCATTTCTCGTCACTCGGCGACATATCTGTGTCGTCATCGTGACTTTGCATTTTCCCGCCTGACAGATGACTCAATAATCCTGAACTCTTCCGTCATCCTTGTAGCGCCCTCCGGTGAATGACTCAGCAATTCCGTTACAAAAATCCAAGCGTTGCGAACGCTCTAACACGTTATCCGAATTGCGCGGAGGCCCTTTTAGCGATTAAAATGCATTTACCGCGCAGCGATTCAAATAATGTCACGTGACCGTCATGTGACCGCAGCGCAGCGCCCTCCCTCGGATGCAGCACGAACCCTGTGCGACATCACGTGGGCGCCCTCTCTCGGATGCAGCTCGAACCCTGTGCGACATCACGTGAGCGCCCTCTGTCGGACGCAGCTCGAACCCTGTGCGACATCACGTTGTTGTTATCATGAATTGCACACACACGAGACAACTAACACAAGTTAAGCGGTCTTGGAAGCAATGTGCTCGTAGCTCAGGGGATAGAGCGTCGGGCTGCTGTACCCAAGGTGGAGAGGTCGATTACCAGCGCCCGCAGAGCCTTTTTAATCGAATAAAAGGGCATTTACCACGCAGCGATTCAAAACACGTGACCGTCATGTGACCGGAGCGCAGCGCCCTCCTTCGGATGCAGCACAAACCCTGTGCGACATCACGTGACGCCCTCTGTCGGACGCAGCTCGAACCATCACACGTGAGACGCCCTGAGCGCCGCAATTCAAGTCCCCATAGCGCCCTCTGTCGAACGAAAGCTCGGACCCTGTGTGACATCACGTGGTTGTTATCAGATGATGACCGCAGCTGTCAACACCTGGTAAACCACGCGGTTTGTGGTTTGCGGTTTGAGGTTTGGCGGTTTGAGGTTTGGCTGAGTCTTGATCACGCGCCTGACACGTGACGCTCACACCTGTACCGAGCACGTGACGCGAGGGCGGGACCTCGCTGAGCTCCGATTGGTCACTGGCTAATGCCCTGTGGGCAGGGCCGTCGATGCCCGCGGCCTGTCATTGGTCACTGGGATGGGAGAGGTGAAAGGCCCCGCCCTACTGCGCTGTGATTGGTTGGATTGGGCTTGGCCCCGCCCTCCTGCACTGTGATTGGTCGGATCGGGTTAGTCCCCGCCCCTTGAGGCGTTTGTTTACTGGTTGGCCAAACTGGTACACTTATTCTACTAGCTACGTTGTTTGTCCTGAAGTCGGAGTCTTGCGAGCTGCTGAGACTCCTCTGCATGATGTGTTATCAACTGGGCGTCGTCAGTTCTGTTGTCTGCTTGGACGTGAGGTATCATTGCGTCGGGCATCGTTGTGTTCTTTCTGCCATGCACCAGCTCGAATGGTGTAACCCCGGTGGTTTCTTGTAATGCCGTGTTATAAGCAAAAATCACGTACGGCAAAACTCGCCCCGTGTCTTGTGCTCTACGTCAACGTACATATAGATTATGACGGAGATATATTTGTTTAGCCTTTCTGTTAGTCCGTTTGTCTTCGGATGGTACGCAGTCGTTCGACGGTGGCTAGTGCTACTGAGACGAAGGATTTCTGGTGTCATCAGAGCCATAGAACGATGATTCTCGGTTAGTAGTGAGGACTTCAGGGCGCAGTACCGAAGGACAGTGAACTCGATGAAAAACTTGCGCGATTAAAAACACCGTATCTGAGGTAAGGGCCTTCGTCTCGGCGTACCGTGTGAGATAATCGGTCTCGACGTTTATTCATCGGTTTCCTAACGTCAAGGGTGGGAACGGCAGAAGTAAACTAACTTTGATTTGCAGAAATGGGGAAGATGGGGGCGCAATAGGCTGAAGACGCTCTGACGGTCTCATCGGTGGTTTCCATCGTCCTTTGCACTCGTGTAGATATTGGGTTCAGTGACGGAGTGTATTCGCAATATTGGACCAGTAGTACTTTTCGCGTATCCTGGTAAGAGTCCTGCTGGAGCCCAAGTGTGCAGCCGTTGGATCATAGGGGCATCATTATACGGTTTCTTCTCGTAGGCTGAAAGAAATAACCAATAGCCACGCTGTCTTGTTGTTGGCAAGGTTCTCATTATACAGCACCTCTTGCCGAATGAATATGTTAGGCATGATTCGTAAGAAAGTTCGAGGAATCGTACTTGCTTGTCCGTCTAGATGTCCAATGAGTTCTCGCAGTTTAGGGTCGTCTAGTTGGAGTGCTGCCATGTCGCAGAAATCCATAGCGCCGAGGTAACACTGATCGCCGTTGCCTTCTGTGCAGGCTGAACCGGCCTCGACGAGGCCCCTTACGAGGCAGTTGGCGTCATTGTGCTTCCGGCCGGACATGTACACCACGGTCATGTTGAACACCTGCGGTCGTAGGCTCCACAGGACGAGGCGCCCAGAGGTGTACTTCAGATTCGCGAGCCAGAAGAGCAAGTTGTCGTCTGTGACCACGCCAATAGAACTTCCATACAAACACGGGCGGAACTTTGTCATTGCCCAGGCGACAGCAAGGCACTCCTTTTCGGACATTGCAGTAGTTCCTCTCCGCGCTAGAGAGTGTCCGACTTCATTATGTGATGACTCGGTCTGCTCCTTCCTGCATTCGGACTAGTACGGCGCCAAGTCCGGTGTTACTGGCGTCCGCGTGGATCTTTGTTGCAGCGAACTGGTCAAAAGGGCCAAGAATCGGGGGCATCTAGAGTTTTCGTTTCAGCTCATCGAGTGACCGCTGGTGTTCTTCTGCCCTCTCCAACTTTACGACGTCCTTCTTGCATCAGCTGTGCGGACATTTTGGCAAAGTCCAGAGCAAACTGCCTGTAGTAGGCACAAAGTGAGAAAAATCTTCTGACGGACTTCTTGTGAGACGGCGGAGTAAATGCGGCTACGGCACGGATCTTCTTGGGGTCAACGAAAACGCCTTGGTTGTTCACGACGTGGCCAAGGAACTTTAGTTCGCCATAGGTGAACCGACATTTTGTTGCCTTGAGTGACAGGCCGGAGGACTTCATGGCTTGCAGCACGGCTCGAAGTCGTCTCTGGTGTTCGTCGAAATCCCGTGAAAATGCACTCTTAGAAAAAACGGTCAGTATAGTCCTGCCGAAAGGAGGAACGCTCTTGACGCATATGTTCCTTCAGAAAGGGAGAATCTTTCGTCCCTAAAGCAGAGGAGCAAAAGTTCCTCCGTCGCCTGCATCTTATTATGGCGGCCACGAATTGAACAGAACAGAGCTCAATAAGGCTTAACGAGAACACTCTCTATTGTACGGAGCGAGAGGAGCAGCAAATAAAAACGTAACACGAGCTTTCCGCGAACTGTATTTTTTCCGAAGCCGGCTTTCCCCTGCAGGTAAAGAAACTTACGTTTCGAAAGCATGCAGTCACTCAGTCTTCTCATCGTCAGCACTGCGATGTTAAACGGAGATAACCGGCACCCAGTTCGCGCACTTAATGTCTTACCGTTTGCTATTCCTCGAGCCACAATTCCTTCGTCAACCGTTGCGTCAACTGCACATCACAGAGGAGTGGTAAACCGTTCGCCCGCAAAATCATAAGCTGCTCTTAAAAAAAGCGAATCCGAAGCAGCCTATTGGCTCATTTCAGCACGGTAACACGCAATTATGGCGTAGCCGCGTAGCGTAAAAGGACGTTAAATCGCTCGCCACCAGACGGCAGGGTCAAGCAGACTAATCGCAAGTAGCTAGGCTAGGTGGCGCTAGGTACCGCCAAATTCATGTTCTACAAAGAATGTGTTTATTTTCTCACGCCACCATTGCGCTGCAGCGATCTTCGGAACCTCTCTTATTCACACACGCAGACACAATACGTATACTACAAGCATCAGCTGAGCACATTGAGCGCATACACATGCATCGCACATACAAAACATCAATAAAACTAGCACACTGACCCGATCACTCACTTCCGACCTCTGAGTTTCCGTCTTTTATAGTGGTCGTTTTGAACGTAGGGAACTTCTTGGTGACTCCCTAAGCAATAAAAAATATTCGCAGCATGATGATTTGTTTAGCAATGTCATACATCTCAGAGTATATTTAATGGCTCAGGGATGAATCTCTTATTAAAATGAAAACGCTTGATCATGCCGTCAATTATTTGAAAGCCAATAAATCGAGCCGCTCCAATGCGTTCCCAAGCGCATGAGTTCGTTTCCACGCACGGCACATCGTAGCCAGTATTTCTATTGTAGTGTTTGTTAGTTTATATTTGTGCTGTTTGCGCACGGCTGTAATTGCCCGTCACTGAATTAATCTCTGTAAACGCGGATATTCACTCAGCTGGAAGTGATGCTTCACGGGCAGAGAAGTCGCGTTTTCATCAACTTGAATACAGTCAAAGCCGCGACTTGCCGCAAGTGTTGAGTGTACGGAGCTACGCCGTGGCGAGCTCGAACACTTCTAGCGCTCATCCCAGCGCGCCACTTGGAGGACAGTTTATCCAGGAACCGTAGTGTATTTAAACAGCAAAATAAAGAATAGATTTTTTTCGATTTTACCTGTTTTTTACGCTAAAAGTTTATTGAAAATATGCGTACTTTCCGTCATGAGTTTAGTGCTGTTCAGTCTTTTCTCCAGAGCGCAATCGCTCTCGGGGACCGACAGTCACATTGGCCACAGTACGATAGAGGGCTTTCCGTTCCGACCAGCGTTCCAACATGATTATCCGCACGTCGATCTAACACTTTAAGGTAGAGCGGAATGTCAACCTGCGACAGCCCCGTCCCCTCCGATCACGGCCCGACCAGCGGCATTAATGCCGCACAGTTTACGTCATCTCATCTTGTTGTTACACCACTGATACGCGAACACACCGTCACATCGGCGATAATTCCAGTCTTCTGTTCACTACGCACAACACTGCCATCACGATGTTGCTGCTATGTTGCTGACACGCAGAAATGCCGAACCACGTTGAACGCCGGTTGGCACTCGGCACGAGAAAACAGAACCAAACTCAGCACGGAAGGCACCCAGGCAGCCGGTAGGAAACCCTGCCTGCCTTGGACGCAGTTCCTGTGATTTCCATAACGTCGAAACCGTCGACACAGCTCCGCGTGGCTACGCTACTGAAGTTCCGCCTGGGTCCTGCAATCCAGAAACGGCCATCTTACCCACTGTACGTAGCACTGCTGGCACTGCTCCCGAACTTCGCTGTTTCTAGCGGCTTTGTTTGCTCGTTTGATAAAATTACTGGTAAAAACGTCAATGCAACCAAAATGTTCTGCACGCTTGGACCAGAAGACGGAATTACAGGCTGCCTTCGCTGCCGCTGCAGCTCTATCAACTGAACAACATTTATTTAGCAACCTGCGCGACATGCACGAAAAGCCGAAACCGAAAGAAGATGAGTCGGGAGGGCGAAACCTTTCTCCCTTCCGCCTGGAGAAGGTAGGAAAACGTCTCGTTCTTCCATACTTCTCGTGTCCGCTTGGGGGCGCTTCAGTAAAAGGAAGGAAAATTCGCCGTTGCTACGTTTTTCCTCCATTTTTTCTTAGAGTGTGGCCACCATACCATCGAGGTAGACAAGGCAGCTCCGCCATTTCAGACCTACCAGCACGGTGTCCATGACATGCTAAAATCTAGTCTGGCGACGTACAAAGTCCGAACGGCATTTCTTCGAACTCCCACAGTCCGTCGAGAGTGACGTAGGCAGTTTTCTCGCGGTCGTGTTCGTCGACTTCAATCTCCCAGTTTCTACTCTTCAAGTCAGTCGACGAAATATATATGGAGTGGCGTAGTCGGTCTAACGTATTGTCGATCCGGGAAGCAGATATACGGTATTCTTAGTCACAACGTTCGATCCACGATATTCTAAACAGAACTTCAGGGTTCCGTCCTTCTTCTTTTCGAGGACGACTTGGGACGCCTACGGGCTTCTTGAGGGTTGAATGATATCGTCGTCGAGTATTTTCTGGACTTAATCTTGAATCACCGTCCTTTCCTTTAAGGAGACTCGGTACAGCTTCTGCTGGACGAAGAGCGCGTAATCGCCAGTACTCATGCGGTGGTTCGCTACCGTTGTTTGTCGCACGCTTGATGTTGTAGCCGAAACAGCCGTCCTCGCTCAGTATCTGGAAGCTTCGGATCGATGTTAGGTTCTGAGGGCGGCGTTTACTCGTGCTGCGATGAAATAGGCTATTCCGAAAGTGCAGCGATTACGGCTGAGTTCTGGACTTGCGCGATTTGGCGGCCACGGCGACACCTTTTGTAAGGTGTTGCTGCTCTTCTCGGAAAGTTGTAACCAGGACCATTTCGCGCCCGTCTTGAACCTCTGGTACTACTCGTATGAGACCGATTCCTCGGTTCAGAAGACACTGCAGTGGTTCCGTCTAGCAGAACGTCGCAGCCGGAAGCTTCATCGGTTCCGACAGTTACGAAAACACCCGACCGCGACGGTAAGTTTACGTGATTTGCGATGACTCGGACTCCGGATGACGTGGGTTTGTGATCCTCCGGTGGTTGAACAGCTAACCGTAGCATCAGCCGGATTGCTCCGAGGTCCGTGACGGCGCCGTACTCTCAGAGAATGTGCATCCCGAGGGTAGCGTCTGTCCCAAAGTGTTACAAAACGACGAACGCACACAGGGCACGTGTAACCATTGATCTCGACGCGAGCAGTGCATCTCCCATCTGTTGTGACGAAGTGGCCACCGGAGGCTCGTATTTGAGGGCCTTCCCACGGCGTTGTCACTTCCCGAAGACGACGTGAAAGCATCCGGCTCAAGACGAAGTAGCCTGCTCCGGTGTCTACGAGAGCCGGAGGCGTCGTATCCTTCCATGGTCGCGTTAAGGATGCTGGGCACCGTTGCATAAGCGTTGCTTCGATGCACGTTGTCAGTCGAGTGGGAAGACTCCGGCGTTTTTGGACGCTCTTTAAGTCGTCGGTCGACGGCAACTCCGACCTCCAGGGGTTGCCGCGCTTAGTTTTCCCGGCGCGATAAGGGCGACAGGCTCTCACGACGGAGATGGGTGCACCGGCGAAGCTGGACGTCGTGGCGACGGCGACCGGGACCACGCGGCGAGGTGCAGGCGGAGCAGACTGAGGTCGTCTGAGGTATTCTTGGATCTCCCGCGGTAGCTCACTGTAGCCTTGGGGTGGGTCGCTCGGGTGGAAGCCGCGCAGCCTATTTGGCGGTAGGGGCAACGACGGTAGATAGGGTAGTGGTAACACAACGGGCGTCGATCGGCCGTTCTCCACACGTCGGTCTTTCTAGGCACAGCTTGTTCTGGTCGGACGTGCGCCCGATCTTCCTTTCGTTACGAATACTGCGGCGCTGGAGGTTCACGTGGAGAGCGCAGTGTACGGACGCAGGGCTGGTGGTGCTCGTCGAACCATTGCTGGAGTGGCTTAGAGAGGGCTCTTCCGGTGCTGCTACGGTGACGGGCGACTTAGGCTGAAAGGCTCTGCGAACGTCTTCTCGGACGACCTCGTCGATAAAGAGAGGACAGGCGATCAGCAGCGGGTAGCATCTTGCGGAGCTCTTAACGGACTGTGTCGCGGACGATTTCCCGAAGGCTGTCCACACTGGCGGTGCTCAGGTCCAATCGGTAAGATGCGATAGTTGAAGGAGCAGGGACACCGGCGAGTTGGTGGTAATGGCTCGCTCGGGCCGACAGTGCGCGCCCGGTGTTGGTGGCTTCGCTCACAGAAACGTCGACGGTAGTCGGTAGATTGCGGACCAGATCTCCGAAAATTTTATTCTTCACGCCACGCATGGGAAGCGAAGATTATTCTCCTCGCGTTCTGTTTGCGCCTTCTTTGTTGTCCTATTTGCTCTGTCTCAGGTTTTGTATCTTTTCTTCCTTTATATATAGCGAGTCTGCTAAATGGGACAAGCCGGCGGTTAGCCGGGGTGGAGTGGCGAAAGCGGCGCCACCGCCGGCGCCGCATATTAAGCCGCGATGAGCTTGCGAAGTAGCGATATCTGAGATAAATTTGAAATATTGGCGTACCGTGGGACAGGTTTTTTGTTTGTTTGTTTTCTGGATGAAGTTTGAATGTACATTAATTGAAATAGTCTAAGAGATGGATGGAAAAGGAAGTTTCAAGGTTCTTGAGTGCGTTTACTGAGCCAGAAAAGGTGACATTGACAAGGAAAATATCCTGAAACACAGAGCGAGACTGTGAAGGTAAGTTGCTGCGTTCAGGTTTATGGGGAAAAAAAGAAGAAAAAATCCGCAATTATATTATCTACCCTGTCGTCGCTTTGGTCATGGCCGCGGCCGCAGAGTGCAATTTATAGAAAGATTGATTTTATTTTGAAATGTGGCCTTGACGGCAACGTCGCGCGTGTTGCCCTTTCAGTTACGAATTGTCGCAAATTTTAACTGTAGCGTGCTGTAATAAAGTACTTCAACACACACTTAACTATAAATTGTGACTGGAGGGTATATGTTAAGCTCGTTGCCTTCGCTAGGTTAATCTTTGTGGCTAGTGGTTGGTCACAAGAACTGTAAATCATCGTGCCTAGGGTAATTGAAACAAGTTCTGCCCAATGACGTGCCCTTTATTTTCGCCCCTATTCTGAACAAGCAATGACAAAACTCTCTACATAAATGGCTCTGGCCGCCGCGGGAGCTGGTGCCCACGTGAAGCACCAGACAGCGGCGTTTCCGAGCGCAAGGCAAGCCTGTCGCGCTAATCGGATACCGAGTTATGTAGTCGGTTGACAGCCGCACTCAATCATTATGAAATTTGAGCCGCCGAAAGTATGGCCCCTGATTATCCTCATTTTGTTTTAGAGCGCAGCTCTCAGGCGCCGGTTTCCGTGCTTGAGCGGCGTCGCCGCCGGCGTCGGCGTAACAGCGCGTTGCATTATTGGACGTTTCTCATAACGACGTCTCACGATTTTCCTCATTTCCGAAACGCCTCGGCGTTTCGGATGATGATATGAGAATCGTGACGGCTTAAGTTTTCTCTTGTATGAATGTCAGAGTGAGTCTCACGTTTTCTGTAAGGATCGGTCACAAACTCTGCTCTTATATGACGGGAGTCAAAATGTAGAGAAGAAAAGCGTTGTTTGAAAAGGCACATTTACAAAACGGGACGTTTTTTTAGATTGACACGAATATAGAAGCTCATTATAGGCATTGATATATAAATCTTGACTGAAATTAAAAAGTGTCGTCTGTTGTAAGCTGTCAACATCCAGAACAGCATTTTTGAAGTTTAATTGTTCAAATTTAAAAGGGTCGTGTGCGCAACTTCCCTGAAAAGCTTCGCTCTTGACGAACGCGACTTCGAGTTTGGAAGGCACCCGATGAGGATAGATATCGTCGAGCACGAAATACGACACACCCGGTGAGACGGTCCTGGTCGGGATCTCTAAGCCTCGTAGCATGTAGGTTTTCTCAAGAGAATTGCAGACATCTCTCAATTCGGACGAGCACGTGGTGGTACGCACACACGTCGAATGTGCAGAAGGAAGCGATAGAGTTGCGCAACGTGCTTTTCCTTAACAGGCGAAGCTGCCAAGAGTCGGAACAAGGTGTAAAGTTGGGCGAGTTGGTTGATGGTCATATTAAATGGGTTAAAGAGCGCAAAAGACGAAGGACCAGTAAAAGGAAACACACAGACACAGCACTGTGTCTTTATGTTTCCTTATACTGGTCCTTCGTCTTTTGCGCTGTTTTAACTCATTCAATACGAGTCAGAAATATTGCGCATTGTGTCACAATACAAGGCGAAAGTCAACCCCGTTTATCAGAAACATCTTTTGCTGAGAAAAGACTATAAAGAGTAAGGTGTACACATCGCAGAGGTTCGATCCCTCGGTACTCTTGAAACCTGCGACGAGACCTTCGGCCTCTGCCGGAATGTCCAACCTCTGCGACGTATTTAATGGGTCTTCATCGTGTGGCATCGCAGAAAGATCACAATCTCTGTTCGTTTGATATGTGTTTAGCAGAATATCGAAATGAGAAGGGTGGGCGTAATTTTCGTATTGACTTACTAGCGTTTGGTTCAGATAACAGTGCGAGTATTGAAAGAGCGAACTTCCAAACGCCTGAATGTGTATGACTTAGTCGCGTGTGACTGTTCCGTTGGTTGCGACGGTGCCTGCCGGACCGCCCTTGGCTCGCACCATTTTCGCTTGAATGTGAGGAAGTTGTTTTCAGATCGTAAAGTAAGGTCTTAAGGGCGGGACGTGAAATTCTGTACCTGCAATTGGCGTTGGATTGAGGAAACAAAGCAACAATAAAAGCTCGAGATAGTATACTTTTTAAGAACATACGGTGTAGGCGGTAGCAAGAAAAGAAAATCATATTTGTCCGTGGGGAAAAAGAGGATAGCTCGTGCTAGGTAAACATTATTCCTGTCATCCTACGTTTTGAAAAAGTCTCCGACCTTTTTGTCTTTTCTGACGTCCCAAACTGGGCGAGGCTGGGAGGTCAGCTTTCGTTTTGTGGGTCCCGTCACCCAGAGCTTTTCCAGAAGCTCGTCTCTCGTACTTCGATTGGTACGACCTATTTCCATTCTAACGGCGACGGGCAGCGAAGAGCCCTTCCCGACACGACCTTCGATGTCCACGCCGGTGTTTACAAGTTTTCGACCGAGGTGTGGAGTCACTGTTTTTTTTTGTGAAAACCGACGATAGCCTGTGATAAATGCAAGAGAGTAGCCTACTCCCCTCTTGAAACAAAGACCCGACACAAAATGTGGCAAGTGGATTTCTTCATACCCGGAGAGGTTGGTCCAGCAACCAGGGAGGAGATTTAACTCCATTGCCTAAAATGGTGAGTTGCAGTGACACGACAAGATCCGTCTAAGAATGAAATGTAGCTTTTTTCTTGCCAACTAGTTCGAGCAAAGTGGTGCTGACTACCCTCACGTTTACCGTCTTATATTGCAAAGATGTTGCAAGAATCGGATATAGTTTCGTTTCTCTTCGTGATCACGAAAGCCAAGACTCTCAATAGAGGCGCTTTCAGATCTACGACGTCTTACTGCTTCTATTGATAACGCAATGCGTGAATTTGTTTTCCTAGGAAATATTATGACATCACGATCTGACATCAAAACGCTGTAAAGATGTTCTTCATGTCCACACATAAGCATGTGAGAAAAATCAAGATTTATTAAAACATATCCGTTATGATGTAGATGTAACTCGACGGCTATGATATAGGAACCATAACGTAGCAGTCAACCTGTCTGAGGGAGCTTGAGTTGAGATTGGTAGGAAATATGTATTGCGTGAATTAAGCGTTGCGGCTGATTTATAGAAACACCTGAGGATTTTGATTCGTCTCTGCTTCATGACGTGTTTAACACTTGTGAGTTTGATTTCAACCTCGTGCTCAAACGTCGCCTTTTCGTCTACAGGCTTGCCTTCCTTACACTGACCTGGTCAAAAATGTTCTCAGACGAATCCGAGCTCTTTCGACGAGCTAGAGCTCAGCCGTAAAGCATTACATCGCTTGAAGTGTTATGTAATAAGATATATTAACTTGATCGGGACTCGCTTGGAGTCCAAACATCCCTCTCAACGCGATTTTCCCCGACGGGAGGAAATCCCGTTTTGCCCGGATGCGTAGTCTTTCTTTTCTTCTGGCATCCTTTTCCCTGCGTCGGACGATGTGACCAAATATATCTCGATGAACGGTCTCGTCACATTCGTTTTGCTAGACGGAAAATGCTGTTCCTCTTGGGCCACCTCATTGAGTTTATTATGTTGAATAGGTGTACTTTAAATTTGTCTAATCGTTATATCGCGAAAGAGTTTGGTCGAACCACTTGACAAATGGTTTACGTAAAACTGATCACTCATATTTTCTTTACCTCGACGAAGCTTCGAGGTACCAAACCGCAAAAGTTCCGCACTTTTCTAATCCGATCTTTCCTCATCAATTCCCCCCCGCCCCCTCGCCTCGCAGGTTCATAAAGTCTTCCGGGCGGCAATATTGGATCGGGAGTGCCTCGGGGCTTAGTCAGTACGCGAATGACGACGCTCACAAGAATAAACAAAGCGAACAAATCGTCTTTTTTAATATTTACGGTTTTCATTGTTGCGTGCCTGTAGCGGAAGACGTCCAGTGCCAGATGGTGAGTATAGGTGGCCTCGATATGTTACTTGCCATTTTCCGCTCATTGCCGCACCCACCCTCTCCGGTGGAAGATGTTCACGAGGTCCGTCGTTTCGGCACAGGCGACTTGGGAAAGGAGGACGGTCGACAGCCTTCCCTCAAGCACGAGGAGGTCTTCGTGGCATGCCCAGTCCTTGACCTGTGACTTGTAGAGGCCATAAACGCGGAGACAACATTAAAAAAGATCGGATCTACGTCGTAAGAAGTGAATTTGTCAAAAACACAACCAGATGCACAAAAATATTAAGTGCCGTCGCTAAAACCACGTTGTTCGTCTCCCGATCTTTTGTACATTCCTCAATATATCTCCATAAAGTATGTGTCTCCGCGCATTCTCTCAGATGTAACGTCGAAAACGTTGGTCACTTTCGAAATATGAATGCGGCAGTTGCAGCGCGTTTTTTTTTTTCTACGCCAAGATAAGGGAAAAAGAAGAAACTCACCATGACAACAGCGCTACGCGTACACCTTGCCGCTCGGAGACACTGCCCCTTACAAACTGCTTCGATAGCTCAGTTGATAGAGCTACAGGTTCAAGAGGGAACAGTCGTGGGTTCGATTCCTCACGTAGGACAGCAGGTTTATATTTTAAGCTTTCCATTGGCGGCGTGACAAGCTACAGGAAGGTCTGTTCTAGATGTCACCATCATCATATTGCGGCTCGTTTACGGGTATGACAGGGTGGGACAGACGACTCAAATCGGATCCCATCGGCTCGTGAGCCGCTTCATACGCTGTTTGCTTAACGCGCGGCGAAGCCTATTTCACCCGTTGTGTTTATTTGGTGAAGATGTGTATAAAGTAGAAAATTGTACCAAGGCTAGAAACTGCGTGGCACGCGCAGCAGTCCTAACAAACACCTTTGGCGCTGAGTGCCCAAGCGCTGGGACGGTGGTGGTGCTGTACCCTGCACAATGAGCTGGATGATGAAAGTTGAACCGCCAGCGCTTCAATGCCTAACTGCGAACAGGCTGTATTTCGTATTATGATGTAAAAAAAATAAAACTTGAGAAATTATCAAATTTAAAATAGTAAAGCGAGATTCGAGATCCTCTCACGTGTGTTTTTAACCACTTCAGTGAAAGCGGCTCCGTGTATCCTATTGGTTTCAATGTGCTCTGTAAGCTTTGATCTCTTATAAGTTCCCATACCCCGTGTCACCCTACGATGGACTAAAGGCAAAAGCTACGGACCGCCAGATCCAATCACGAGACACTTTGAAATTATGTAGTATTTCGCTTTGATGCACGTGTCGGTAGTCCGCGCCTCGGATCACTGATGGATATGAGCGGACAGTGGTTAGAATCAAATAGCACTGAGTGACTCATCATATTTGCATTCGCAAAGAAAGCCATGATATAAATGCTGGAGTGATCGAAGCTATAGAAATGATGGAGCGCTTTTTGATTCGAAACATTATTCATCTACCCTAATCAATGTTAGGCATGAACGTGGAACGTGACTGGACCTGGCAGCTTCGTGGCTTTGGCCTTTGGTACTATCGTGAGGATGAGACAAAGCATAGTTGATTCCTGTTTGAATTGGGTAAATCAGTAAAGAAACATTTTCTTCAAATACCTGGAAGGGAGAAGCGGTGTCTGACTTCCGGAATCGCTTTTTGTCTTCCTTATATCCGCTTACTGATTGGGTGGACGTGAAACGTGCAGAGACACTCTTGCGATAAAAGCCTAAATCCAGGAATTCGGCGATATTTCAGAGTCTCTAAATTGGGGAACAAATTGAATTTATTTAGGAGTTCAAAAAAGTGAATAGAATAGGTTAGCATGAATAAAACAATTAAGACGGCTTCTTAGTTTGTGTGTTCAATATCGCGCAGAGAGTCTGACCGGTCATGATTCCGGTTCGGGTCAGGATTTTGGATCAGAAGTTTTGCATTTTGTCCTGGTTCGGTTCTGGTTCAATGATGCATTCCATAATATCGGTTTGGTTACCGGTTCTACCAAGCGCAAAACGGTTCGAAATTGTTCTTAAGAAGAAAGTGCGCAATCAATAGGACGCCGCGTTCACTACGGAGTCGTCTGCATTACAAAAATTATGTTCATGAGAAGCCGTACCGCGGAAAAGAGGAATGTTATTATTGTCTTGTGACATTGTCTTTTTTATCGCAAACTATAGTCTGTGCAAATTTTGCGGTTATGCAGGTGCCAGGAAACCAATAACAAATTACGGTACTAACATGTAAGGTCAATCAGAGAGTACGCACAGGACACCATAATAGTACCCACCCCTACTTGATAATAATACATCCGCGCCTCCAAGCGCCTTAGGGCCCGTTCACTTTTGCGACCGAGTATGACCGAGAGAAACCAGACCGGTTTTTAAGTCTCTTGCGATCTCTTAGGACCGGATGGCTACAGCGGAGCTGGTCTAAGAGATCGCAAACGGCTTAAAAACCGGTCATGCTCTCGTCGTGCTCGGTCGCAAAAGCGAACGGCCTACTACGAAGCTGAGCTCAAGTGGAGAAAGACAACGAGGCAGGCAAATCGCGACAAAAAAAGAAATTGAAAAAAAACAATGGCTGCATTTTATTTTTGCACACAAAAATATTTCTTCAAGCAGCGGCTGGAATCCTGGGCCGCTATGCGCGGTTGGCTTCCCGGTAACTGGAATCGCATTCTCTGCAAGCGTCTCAATTTTGTTGCTTTGGCGCCTCCAGATGTTGCCTCCGCGGAACAAACGTGCGTACAGCAATCGAAAAGTTTATTTATTATTATGTTTGTTTAACTTTGAATTTTTTTAATGTTTATTGCTTGGAAAAAAGAAGCGAAACACGCACACACGCGCAGATGAACACGCACACACTCGCGCACACACACACACAAACAAATTATAGCTTTTCGGCCGCTTGGAAGGGTCACAAATACCCCGTTTCACTCTTTTAGTAAACCGGACAATTCACAGCTCGTATCTTGTCACGTGAGTTTGCGCTGCCTGTGTTGCACCACCCGATTGGAGTACACGTGACACCCTGCGAGTTGTTCAGATCGTGCGGGTCGCAGCGTCCTTCAAGGTCCATCGTAAGTGGAAACTAAAGCATAGAAGTGTATGCCATCGCGCAAACTCGAAGACGCCAGATCGTGTTGCACATGGACATGAAATATGTTTATTGTTTTATTATTATTTTATTTATTCATACCAATTGACCTTGAAGACCCCCAGGAAGAGGCATACGAAGGTTTTAATACCTCGCGTTTGTAAAATAAGTAAAGAAAACAAGAACAATAGAGATAAAATCACAAGAAAGTGCACATGTCTAAGCTGAAATCAATAAAAAACAAAACATTGTAAAGGCGCTTTCGTTTTCTTCCCTTCTCTTCTTTCCACCAGCAGCAGTGGCAGCAGTGAGAATGACTCCGCTCAATTTTCTTTGATATGAAGGGGATAAGATATGGTAACGATGCTGTGGTAAGGTCATTTTATTCCTTGCTGCGCGTGGGAAAAATCAAGCAGACAATGTCACTGTACTTGTTTTGGTGCGCTTCAAGTTGACTGGATGACCGGCACGATAAGGAGGTCGTGTGGATGCCTAGATGGACGGTGAATTTTGCTGGAAACCGTAATAGGAATTTGTGAAAGCGTTTTAGTGCAAATTATTTTCGGCGGAAATATAGGTTATCTATTTGAGCATGTTCTTGTAGGCCGGTGAAACTTATTTCATATGAATACCTAGAAAAAAAATAAACCTGAGAGCACGATTTTGAATTGCTTCTATTTGATGACTGAGGTAATTTTGGGATGGGTCCCATAGAAAGATGGTGGACTCTAGCTTTGGGCGGATTTGTAGTTTATATGCGGCTATTCTTAAGTTTAATGGGTGAGAATTTGGGGTGAAGTTATAGTTTTCCGAGTAATTGCTTATTACTCAAATATGACATAGTTAACATGAAGGGCTCAATATAGTTTACCAGTGATGTCCACACCTAGGTATTTATAAGTTAGAGCTGATGGAATTATGCAATTGTTGATAGAGTAGTTGTAGGTTTGAAGGTTAGAGCGCCAATGAAAGGAAACTAATGTTCACTTGCTAATGTTTAATAACATTTGCAACAACTCGCACCAGGTTTGAACACTAGAACACTATTAAGAACAATTTTAAGATATACCTGGTCACTTAGATTAGTAATATTACAATACGCAGCACAATTGTCAGCAAATAGGTCGATGTTGCAGGAAACAGACGAGGGAAGGTTTTTAATGTAAATGAGATAAGGAGGGGACCCAAAACGTTAACTTTTGGGTCCCTCCTTTTCTGTTCGACAACGTTTACGAATTGTTGGATCCTGCGAAATTTCCAGTCGATGTTAGTATACTGCAGGTCTAATTTAAATTGGGAAAGTTTGAGCATTAGGCGTTGATGGGGAACCTTGTCAAATGCTTTATCAAAATCTAAGAAAATGAAGTCTGATTGAGATTTCGCTATCGAGATGTCATATGCAGGTCATGCGCAAATGTGTCACTGAGCTGTCTCCAAGTCGCTACAGCTTGTTTAGTACAAACTTAGCCTCTGACACCACTGTCGCGAAGTTTTAATTGACTTTGCGCCGACACCCGCGAGATGGAGCAGCTCATATTTTATTACGCCAAACTGTTTTCCAATGAACCGGTAACCGCCATATTAGACGAGGGTTCTGTTCCCGTTCGGGTTCATTATCAAATGCTTCTTTAGCCTACGGTTTTGTTCTGGTTCGGTCAAAAATAATGGACTTGCTTCGTTTCTCGTTTCGGTTTCGGGTTCATATCGACACACTTGTATCATGAGTACCCAGGCAGCAGAAAAATATTGGACAAATATCGGTCAAAGTTTTAAGAAATAACGGTCCCATAATGATTTGCAACCCGGCGCCAGATCGGTCCAATAACTTGAACCGATCACGGGGAAAGTTTTGAGACCGATATCGCCAACCGTTTTGTGACCGATATCGTCAACCGTTTTCCGGCCAATATCCTCAACCGTTTTTCGGCCGTCTTTCAAAACCGTTTTACAGCCGTCTTTCAAAATGTTTTGTGGCTGTTATCGTTGAACCATTTTGGGATTTAAATGTCTATTGTTGAAATACGTATGAATGCGAATGACTACGACATCAAATTTGAAACGTTTTATTTTCAATGGAAACGGACGCTTCATTTTAAAGGGAATCGGAGATGTCTGACCATCTTCGACTTGGAAAAGGGGTATGGGAGCCACTGTAAAAATTTTCACTCCATTTTATGGGTAAAAGTTGCGGGTTCCATAGTGCCAGCGTGGTTTCCCGTAATCTAGAAACTGAACCATCTGTTAAAAACAAGGCACATAATTTTGTAAAATGACGGAATGTCTGTATTTCACTTTACAGACAGTTATCTGTTTTCCCATTTTATTGGTAAAAGTTGCGGATTTTATATTGCCGGCAAGGTTTCCCGTAATCTAGAAACTGGACCGTCTGTAAAAACAAGGCACATAATTTCGTAAAATGACGGAATATCTGTAGCCCACTACAGAGGGCTATCCGTAGGAATTATGAAAGCTGTCGGCACTAAATAACGAAGCACTATACCTTTCGGCCTTATATAAGGCCAAAGTTACGAGCCATCCGTACCACCCGCACCTTTGATACATCAGGGGACTCCCCTGGAAGGGCTATACCTCTGCCAGGGGTGTCACCTGACGTATTGGAGGTGCAGGATTGGTGCGAATGGCTCATAGCTATGGGCTTTAAGAAGACAGAAAGGTCTAGTGCTCCGTTATTTAGTGCGAACAGCTTCCATGTTCAAGCAAGCCAAAGTCACATGAAGCTTTTGGGGTACGGATTGGTAGGGAGAGTTCATAGTTCCATCATTCAATATATTAACTTGTATAATTTTTTATGCTTAAACAAAACAACAAGAGTTCAACAAGAAAAAGAGCACATGACCTCTACTACTCATTGCCAGGATTTTGTTTGTGTGAGATCAGCTGTTCGTAGAGATGACAGCTGAACAAACGAACCAATTAAGAAGTTTCGCCACAATGCCTTTATTGAAAGAAGGCATGCCTTGCTTTAAGTTGGGAGAAATTTTACATTACAGTTGTCCTTGTGCTCGCCGTCTAGATGTCCCTCCATGCTTGTGCTTATAGTTGTCCTTCAATTGAAGACCTCTTCGATATCTTCATGGTGCATGTAATGGCAGCCTGAAATAAAAAGCAAAAGAGGATTCGATATCAATACACAATCACAACAAACTGTATATGACATACATGGTTAACATCAGCAAACAACATGTTTACTACCTAGCCCGGCTCCCCACCTTTCAACTGCACATGATATATAAAACAAACCTGCCATAGATTGAACCAAAGTAATTTTTTTTATTGATTTGAATACCCAACACAACAAGTGCTTGAGAAATAAAACTAGCAAATTAAAATTTGCATAACCATTCAGTGATATTAAGCACATTCAAGTGAGCCATATCTCCTTCAGAGTATACAGTAGGCTCACGATAATTCAAACTCTGAGATTTAATACCTCTGGTTAAGTCAAACAAATTTCAAAACTTGGGATGTGCCACTAGGGTTGTCCCACTACGTTTTCAGTGTATTCATAAGCCGCTTAATTTGAACGACGTTTTCGTGTAATTCATACTTTTTGTTCTCGCAGCCCTGTTGAGCGCACTTCTTTCCGAGCACCGGTGCACTGAGGAGAAGCAGCACCTGTGGAGCTTGCTTTCACAGGTGTTGCTTTCCTGCGTGCACTGGTGCTCAGTAAGAAGCGCACTCAACAAGGCTAAAGCAGAGCAGAGCCGTACATATAGATCTTAGCATATGAAAGGAGCAAGCAGAGCCAAGGCCAGCATCAGATGCAGATAGAGGGCTCGACAATCTCTCTTGGCCAACCAGAAGCTGAAAATTATCCCGTAGCCATGGTAGCGAGAAACAGTTTTGATAAGTGCGTTAGAGTTAAATGTAGTAACTCTCCATGGTTGAAAATATGGTGCACGCAATGTTTCGATTATGGTTATGCAAAAAGATGTAAGAAACGAATGCGCCACTTGATTTCTGTTTTGCTCAAATGAAGTCTGACCGCTTCGATGCCTGGTGTGCGGATTACGTCAATCGTTCAGCTGGTCGCGCACGCTTTTTATATTTTCTATATCTTCTACCGTGATTTTGCATGACCGCGATCAAAACATCACTGCACCCCAGTCACCGAAAGTTACTCCGACGAGCTTATTAATTTTGTTTCTCACAACCCTGCCAGGATATTATGCGCGGCTGCTGGTTGGCCACATACGAATTTGTGAAAACACTCTGGAACACGCCCAGCCCACCTTAAGCCAAAGGCGCCTCCTTATTTGCCTTCTATGCATCCTAATGAATGGTTAAACTATCTCTATGTACGTCTCTGAAGCAGAGGACACATGAGCGGCAAAAACGAACGCCGCGCAGCAGTTTCCAGATAAATTTGCACGGACGCTGTGATGTGGCGGCATGGCTTTATATCGCAGTGTTCACGCAAGTTGCTATAGAAACTGCAGCACAATGCCAGTTTCCATTACTCATGAGTCCCTGCTTAACAGTCCCTAATAGACAACTTTTTTGCTGGTTGAACAAACTTAACTTTGTTTCAAGGTGTCATGTGCTGTCTAAACAGTCCCTGATAAACAACATTTTTGAGGGTTGAATAAACTTGTGTCATAAGTTTTACCAATGTTTCATGAATGGCATACCAGCTTATGATTAATGGGCCTGTGCAGAGGAAATCATGAAATATCTGTTTTGTATGTGTAGTCATCCATATAGAAAATCATAATTTATCTTGCAACATATTTAGCAGAACTTCTAATAATTCGAGCTTTCGATAATTTATACAAAATTTGTGACTTCCTGGAGTTTGAGTTAATGAGTCTACTGTATGTCACATTCAAATTAAGGGTTTAGCTTCTTGGGCTTAATGATATCTGAACCTTTTCCTTTGGCAGTGCATTAAATGTAAAATAGTACAGCAATATATATGCTCTAGTTTGTGCAGTGGCACAGGCTTGTGCAAATAAGTCAAACTAGCATTTAAGAGAACTGAAGCACTTTGTAAGAAATCTGAGTTAGGAGCAGACTTCCATAGCATTTTGGCTCGTTAATTCAGTAATCGCACTAAACTTGAGCAAAGGTCAACGTAAACTGCATTTATTTTGAAAAATATGTGCAGCGATTATAGCAGGGCATGCATTGAGCTTTTCTTCCACCTGTAACCTGTCCAAAGCTTCATGACGTTACCGTTGGCATCCCCAAGTCAGCCTATTGGTGAGCAAGGGTTATCGGACCCTGCTGATGACGTCACTTTTGCTAGCCTTTATCTCCGTTATTTGAAATTTTAACTAACGATTACGACGCTGGTAGTAACAAGATTAACAGAAAACTTTGACTTGACTCGGGATCTCTTTGGCTGGGCCTTTGGTGGCTCATGGACTGGGAAGCGGAGATTGCGGATAAGCGTCCCAGCGTGTCCCTACTTGGCGACATGTGCCGCTTATGCCCGTGTCCCACTAGAGCGACAGACAGAAACAAACGACAGCGACAAGCCTCAAACCAGAGTCTTTCGTGATTTGAGAGGCTTTGTAGAATAAAGGAGGATATGCTCAAACACAGTATCATGCACGCGAGGGTATCTTTGGCAGGCTTGCAATCGCTCGTGCTTACTTCACGAGCACCGAACGACTAAACGCCTGCCAAAGGTACCATCGCGAGCATGCTTCATGGGTTGTCGGCTTGTCGCTGTCTTTTGTTTCTGTCTGTCACTCTAATGGGACACGGGCATTAGCATATCCAGTTCAATTTTAGCAGCCAAACACGGTATCCTAGCTACAGCCGTTAGACCAAGGCATAATTCAAAGGTAGTCTAGATTGTGTTTACCATTTATAAATGTCCAGGCACATCTGTTAATTGGCCCATCCAGAGGCTTTCGGAGATGGTCACGAGAGCCAGCAGCTTGTCTTGGACAGCTCACTGTCAGCCATTCTGTCCCTCTGTGCACAGTGCCACCTTCATGCATGAGCTCCCACTGAAGAAAAGAAACATAATCTGTAAATTGTGATGACTGCAATGAGAACCAATCAGAACATCCCAGCAGCAGATGCTACGGTATGGTGTCTGGAATGCGCCTCTGCATTCCTTAGCATTCTATACCACCCATGCATTAAAGGTGGTCTCTAAGCGACAACATTAAATGACGCCACAGTAGCCGGCATGTCCTGCTGTCGAATGAGAGAACCCTGGCAGTTGGCTGTACAACTTCTGGCAAAAAATTTGAGCTAAAGGCAAGTCTCATGGCTCTTGCAAAATCCAAAATCCTGGCTGCTAAAGCTTCTGTGGACTGTCAAGCTGAGGGATATTCTCTCCCACGCAGCAGAAACTACCTGAACAGCCATGATGTTCACAACCTGTAAACAAATCCCATGGAAACTCCATTCAGGAGGAACTGGGGTAGGTATAGAGACAAGCTCTCGCACTATGAAACCATTCTACAAAGCTGCCACAAGCAGCAGCAGTCCATTTAGAGTATAGAAGTTTGTCTTTTTCATACATTTCGAAAAGAAATTGTATCTCTGGATTCTCCCAAGACTCTAGTTTCCAAGCAGAGATTTACATAGGCAGGCTGGCTGAGTTCCTGAGTAGAAAGGCTTATGTGTCACACCACACGTGTCTTTTGCAGACATTCAGACAAAGGAAGGCTGATTTCCCTGATCGATAGTGATTAGGGTGGAAATCTGCAGACTTCCAATCGCCAACTTCCTCAACATTACCGTTTCTTTCAGTTCATAGACACCCTACACGAGGTTGACTTGGGTACCAATGGTCACTAACAACTGCGTGAATCACCTGTACACATATGCGGTAGCTACTGGGTGTATCAAGGAGCGGCGACAATCTTTAAATCGACCGCAAAATTCAGTTTCTTAACCAATTGCGCTACGACTTTGTGCAGCGTTGCCCACAGATGGTGCATCTGTTTTGCAAAAATTTGCAAAGAGCAAACTTACCCGAGGGAAAAGTTAGGAAAGAAAAAGGCTTAGCTCCTATGGAAACGCAGCAAAGCCACCGGTCTTTAAACAATACGGCGCCGTTTCGGACGGGAGACAAGAGATGGCGCAAGTAGTCGCGACGCTCACTGCCGCCAACGAATGAGCATCCGGCGCCGAGAGCCGCTGTTTTTAGCAGACTATCTTTTCAACTCAAAAGCGGCGCACGTTCTGCAGGCAGCGACAGTCGCAGAAACAAAAACAGCTGCGCGGTAACAAGAAGGAACTGCAAAGCAGACGACATAAGTACCACTCAAAAAAGTTAAAATAACCCGACAAACCATTTTTTTAATCGATTATGTGTCCATTCAATGTTTTATTAGTAAGGATGATAAAATAAAGCATTGGAAACTGATATCAGAAAAGCTCGTGCCGCTTTGAGTCGAAAAGACTGTCTGCTAAAGACGCCGGCTCTCGGTGCCGGATGCTCGTTCGTTGGCGGCAGTTGGCATTGCGACCGCTTGCGCCATCTCTTGTCTCCCGTGCGAAACGGCGCACTATTGTTTGAAGACCGGTAGCTTTGCTGCGTTTCACTTTCCATAGGAGCTAAGCCTTTTTCCTTCTTTACTTTTCCTCAGGTAACTTCGGTGTTTGCAAATTTTACAAGAAAAATGCAACATCTGTGGGCAACGCTGCACAAAGTCGTAGCGCGATAGGTTAAGAAACCGAATTTTGTAGTAGATATAAAGAGCCTGGCCGCTCCTTGGGACACCCAGTTGCAACACACAACACCATAAAACTACCGTAAAACACCAAACGTGCACCAGTGTCAGAGTAAGCGCTCAACCCCCACTTTTGAAAAATTTCAACTCATCAAAAGAGATATTAAATGCCTACTCTCCTATTTTAAGCAAGCTAAAAAAAACATATATGTAGGAGACACCATGCGCCCTGACGCCATGGGCGGCTATCTCCACGATCGGCAGAGAGCATGGGGATAGAACTGGTAGAGCGGCAAAGCAGGAGAGGAGGATGAGGGTTAGAGAATCAAAAAGAGCCAGAAAGTGATATATTTAGAAACAACTTTCCGCGGCAATGGAGCCAAAGCACGCCGTTTCACTGCACAGCTGAATATAGTTCAACCATAATAATTTCCTGGGTGTAACTTAACCAATTAAAAGATATATAAAATAGTTCCGTTTAGCTTGGATTTTAAAATGTTAGCATAACATTAGCCAGGATGTAGCAAACTTACAGCATTTCCTTTTTAGCTCTTTTGTGTTTTCTTGGTTTAAGTTTGCCATAGGTTTTCTAGGTCCCTGCAAAACAAAGATGGCATCTTTATCATGTGCATCTTGGGCATCATCGGTGTTGTGTATTGTCGGTACACCCTGTGAGCTCGCCCTTTGTTTGCCGTGTAGGATTTTTACAGAGTTCGGCAACCAATAAATGTCAAAACCAACTGAGCATGTGGTGCGCAACATATACGACAAGTGGGACAGTGGGAACCGGGACTCCCAGTTGTTTCCGAATACCGGTTGATTAGCGAGCAGGGGGGGGATAATGCCCAGGAACTCTGGTTTCTGCAGCGTAATCTTTAGCTACACATGTTCTGAGCTGTAGTGCGCCACCGACCCCCCCTAGAGCCAGCCGTAAGTGAATACAGTCCAAATGAAATCTGACTTTCCGCCGTGTGCGTGCTTCTAATTTGGTAAATCACGCCTGTACGATAATTTTTCAGCACCAGAAGACGTATGAATGACCTCAAAACACTGCAGTGCTGATGAATTTCATTAACGTTGCAATTCGGGCCAGTTGGTTCATGATCGTGACAAGCGCCGAAAAAATAGACAGGGTCAAGAAGTTGATGTAAACACTGGCGCACTTGCAACTAACATTTATTGAAAAAACAATCTCTTAAATAGCCGTGAAAAACGTCAGTCATGACTACAATTGGTGTAGCCCTCTGTCGAGAAATTCATATTCTTTCGCCGGTAAGGTTATGGATGTGTCAGTTGTACATTTCGTGCCTTTGGCTTCCATCTCAAATGCCTCGTGCAGCTTTCTAAATACTTTATCTGGGGATCTGGCGAAAATTTGGTGTCATCAAACGACAGGAGCAAGGGCAGCGGCTGCAGTGCATGGCTGCTGCAGCCGCCAACTTTGCCCTTGCAAAAGACAAATGCAAAACAAAACACAACAAAAAAATGCACAGAATGCACAACCGGAGTTGTGTACGAAATCCCAATGACATACGGTTCTATACATTGGTCAGACAGGTTGATGTTTTAACAATTTTGCCCGCGAACATGACGCGGCAACACGAGCAACCCCCATGAGGACATCTGGCAAGGCACTGCAGCCTCTGCCTTTGCTCCCAGTCATTTGACGACACAACATTTTTGGCCAGAACCCCCGATAAAGTATCTAGAGAGCTACACGAGGCATTTGAGATTAAAGCCAAAGGCACCAGGTGTACAAGTGACAGATCCATAACCTTATCAGCAAAAGAATATGAATTTCTTAATAGAGGGCTACACCGGTTGTAGTAATGACTGACGTTTTTCACGGCTATATAAGAGATTATTTCAATAAATGTTAGTTGCGAGTTCGCCAGTGTTTACGTCAACTTCTTGTCCCTGTCTACTTTTTCGGCGCTTGTCTACGATGACGAAATTTGCTGGATTTCCTGAATCGACGCTGCCCCTCTGCATCAGTTGCAAGACAACTAAAATTTTATGAGATTGACCATGGTAAAATATAGCTTGTAACTCTGACTGAGTGCTTCAGTCAAAGTGTTGGCTTACGTCCATAAACATGGAACGTTGGCAGGTACCTAGAATGTGAGCAACCAATGTGGCTTTTATCTTATTCTGGGCTCGATTTTGTTTTTGAGTGTGTTTACCTGTGTACTTGCGTTTCTTGTTTTTTCTTGGTACATATGCACGGGTGTATTTCTACCTTCACGACTGACTACATACCTCCCCCTCCTTCCCTTCCCTTCCCCCCCTTGCAATAATGCCTTCGGGCACTGCAGGGTAACCCGAAAATAAAGAGATGTGAATGTGCCTGCATGCTTGGCAATCCCAATTCAACTCTCTCAACTGCAATCCTCGTACAAAAAAGATGCACTCTAGTAACTGCGTGGTTGACACGCCAAAACTCAAACTGAAACGGAGACCAAAAGAGGTTCAGAACTATGTGGTGCGCTAACACAGAGCCATTAGCACTGCCTGCCTTCCCCTCCCTAGCTTTTTTTATTGCCACAGAATGTTGTGTCTAAGAAAAGACAGGTTGCTGTTTTGTTCTTACTGAGAAGAGTAAATTGAAGGCTTCAGTAACAAACACATGCCAATGCTAATCGAGCACTTTTTAGAATGCTTCTTTGTAAAAAAAGAAAAAAAAATTCACACCTTGTTTTTTTTGTGTTTGCGCAATTACCTAGCTCAGCAAACAGCAGCTATTCGCAATTCCGTGGTCAGACCAAACAAGAGACCACCTGATCATGGACACTTACCAACTATCGTACCTACCAAGTGCCCATCCCCCAGCTCTCAATGATTATCTCCAATATAGGGTGGGCGTTTGTTCGGTATTTTACAGTGTGTAATGCTGTTGTTTGTTTGGAAAAACAAAATGTCAGATAAATCCAGCAGGGCCCTACAGAAGCAGTGCATAGGCCCTGTTTCACCTTTTACAAAGCATCCTGTCTTGAATGGGAGTAGAGAGACGGGTGGGGCCGATACGCCTGCAGGCCCTTGCCGAGTTTATAGCTGCCATCCGGACTGGTAGCTCATCGGCACCTTCTAGTCACCTGCAGTTTTTTCGTCATCACAGAGACTTCCTGCAACATCATGAATAAGACTCCGACTGACATTTTGGAACAAAAAGAAAGCAGAATTTGCTTCACAGATCAACAAAAGAACAAGTGCAACATTCCGCTTCTCTTGTCGACGACAGTGCAAAGACCATGATGACACCACCATTAAACTCAACCAAATAAGAAAAATTAACTTCTGCATGAAGTAATTGTATTAAGAACAGTGTGCATGTGGAGCTTAGATAACTACCGGTACCTTAAAAATCCCGGGAACTTCAAAACAAATTAAACACCACCTAGAAATAGCACAGCTTGCTTGATAGGCACATGCACAGCAATAAACAAGCCTTTTAACGTGTTCTGTAGTGCTGGAATACAAATAAAAAATTAACACCGGAGATGTGGTGCGCAAGTTTATCCAGAAGCTACTGTTGATTACATGCACCTAAGAGGTTTTAAAGCTGGTTCACGCTGTTGCAACCGACTATGACCAAGTTGAACAAAACCTTGATTTGAATATGTCTTCACTGTACAAGCAAGAGCGCCTGGCAGGTGTACGAGTTTCCATTGCAACCTCTCCACTATATAAGCGAGAGCACCTGCCAGGTGTGCGATTTTCCATTGCAACCTTCGTACCACTACACATTCTATACCAGATCAGAGCATTTTAACCAAAACATTTAACCTCTTTCCTCAGCCATGTAAACTATGTGTGCACCCCGGGTTCTAGAAGTCACGAATATGACCGGGGTAAATTAAAACGCCACTAAGGCAAACAATAATAATCTTTATTAGCGACAGTAGTAGTACTCTGGGTTAGTGGCGTCACGTGGGTCAGCGGCACCAGGGGCGGCAGCCCGCCGCGCCCCCCCCCCCGCTCTCGCGTGGCCCACCGCGACTTCCCCCCCCTCCCCCGCTTTCGCGCGGCCCGCCGCGACTCCCCCCCCCCCGCTCTCGTGCCCGCCGCGACACCCCCTGAGCCCTGCACCCAGGGCGGTCCGCCCCCCCCTCCCTTGTGACACCACTGCTCTGGGTGGCTCGCAAGGCTAGACATACATGCAGGGGCCCGTAAGGGAGAAAACAACGGAAACGACGAGCTTAACAGGGTCCTGTCAGCACTCTTAAGCAACTCTAGGCCCGCGCGCCTCACCACCGACGACACGCACAGCAGGCCGGCGCGGAGCAAACGCCGTACGCGAGCGTTACGACGCAACCCGCCAAACGCCAGCACCCAAACCGTACCATCCCGCTGGAGGCGGCGCAAAAAGCCTGTGCGCGCTAGAGAGAGATACGCTGTCGCTCACGTGAGAAAGGACGAGACGACAGGTCAAAGTAAAAACCATCCAATTCTTCACGCGCGTCAACGTCCCGAACACATCCAAGGCGCTAAGATCCGTATCTAAGCGTTTGACAGCACAGATCAGTTTAACGCGGCCGACAGCAACGCAAACTGTCGAAACAATCTGATCAGCGTCCCTGCAGTGCTCCGGTATCGCAGAACATTCACGGGATTCTCAAGATAGCGGCTAGCATTTACGCAAGGTTTCAACGAACAGCCTCGACAAGTGATAGCGATCGTTTACGCGACGCCTCCTCGGACCAGCGACACGAAATCGCGGAGACCGCTCAAGCGTCGAAAAAAGTTAAATATCATCCGAATTACGGTGGCAACGTGAACTACGGTGTTCGGAAGATCGTCCAGCATATGTAGTTACACTTCGGGAATGCGTTATGAATATGAAATTGGCAAAACTTACCTAAAGTAGGACCTCACCAACGCACGTTGTGACAGGCCTTTGTCTGCACGGAGTCGCGGACGGACAAGAATCCGGAACCGGAAGCATGCTTGTGGCTTTGGATTGGAACGGAGCAATGGATTGAAATACGACTAGTCATAAATATGAGTTTTGAAACGGGGGCTGATCTCAGATGAGTGACGATAAGTATGCCTGCCGGGTATATATGTGTGTACTTTTCAAATAAACTTTAGTTGAGAGTGCGCCCTGTCCTGCTGTCTTTCTCTCTGTTCGTGTATTTTTCGGCGCCTTTCCACCGTACATATAGTTTCGGTTTCGATTTCGGTAGCCGGTGTCACTATCGTAATCATTAATGGAGTTATCGTGTTCTCTACGTAGTTTGAAGATAATTTTTGGGGAGAGCAGACATAATGTCCCAGCTTCTTCTCCTGTTATACGTTCCATGATAACCTTTGTTTGCTGATTGAGATCTACATCAGCTTATGTGCAAAAAAAAAAAAAGAAAAAAAGGGTGTTTGACATCTTAATTTAAGTTGATTTTTTTTTATTTGCGAGGACATGCAATTGATTAATTAATCATTGGATATTTGTTTTAAGTTTTTATTTTCTGCTTAAAAATTATTTGTATTTTTTTTTTGGTCGGAAATTTTGGTTGTGTTGCGCGGCTCAGTAAAAGCGGGTTGTTTTGTGATTTTCAAGATCCCGTACAGCCGACAATACATTAGTGACGTAGGTAGAGGGGAGGCGGGGGGAGCTTTTGGGGAAAGCCCTCTTCCTCCTGCCTCTTTCTCCTCCTCGTCCCTCCTCCTCCCCCTCCTCCTTCCTCTTGGTGCATTATGGGAGACGTCCCATAATCCAACGCGCGCTTCACCGCGGTGCATTATGGCACGTTTCTCATGATGCACAGTGCGGTTTCGCCGACGGCGACGCGTCACGATGACGCGTTACGGCTACCGTTATGGTCGCCGTCGGCGTAACCGTAACGCGTCAGCGTAACGCTTTTCGTGACGCGTCGGCGTAACGCTTTTTGGAACGCGTCGCCGTCGGCGTAACGCTTTTTCGTGACGCGTCGGTGTCGCGTAACGCGTCGGCGTAAGGCTTTCTCGTGACGCCTCGTCGTCGCGTTACGCGTTGGCATAACACTTTTTCGTGACGCTTCGGCGTCGCGTAACGCGTCAGCGTAACGCTTTTTCGTGACGCGTCGGCGTCGTGTAACGATTTATCGTGACGCCTCGGCATCGCGTGACGCGTCGGCGTAACGCTTTCTCGTGACGCCTCGGCTACGTGTAACGCGTCGCCGTAACGCTTTTTCGTGGCGCGTCACGAAAAAGCGTCACGCCGACGCTTTACTGTTACGCCGACGGCGACGCCGCTTAACTCCGAAACGGGCGCCTAAGAGCTGCGCTCTGAGATGGAAGAAACATCAATCAATTAAGGTTTTAAAGTGTGTTGGTTAAGGTTTTATAGGCAAAAATGCTTCTGTGTCTAAATATTGCTAGAACATGGAAGCATCCCGGCGATGTTCCCGCAATTTGACTGGTGCAGTGCCGTCTCATTTCATTTCATTTATTATTCCTTGAGGACCCGTGAGGGTATTATACAAGGGGGTCAATAACACACTAATAATCATCATTTAAAATAAATTAACACTCACGGAGAGGAAGTCAGCAATACAGGTTAATCAAAGAACAACAAAATACAAGTAGTTATCAACATTACACAATATTATTAATATTTTTAACGGTATACACTGTGAACAGTAAAAAGGAAGAGAAAAAAATTAGCATATAGACAGGTTTGTAAGTTCAAGGTAATTGATCAATTCTTTGGCAAATCTATCAGAGTTAGTCTCGGTTACAACGCTATCGGGTAATCTATTCCAGTCCTTGATTGTCATGGGCAGATAGGAGTTATAATATGCTACAGTTGAACTAAAAATCGGGCGAACTTTGCGGGAGTTATCATGGCGGAGAGATATGCTGTGGGGTGGAAGGAAGAGGGATGCTCTAATAGAGGCATTGTTATAGTATAATTTATGAAACAGGGTTAGTCGAGAGAGAATGCGCCTAAATGAGAGTGAGTGAAGGTTAGCTTTGCTCCTTAGGCCTGTTACGCTAGTGAAACGAGAGTAGTCTGTGAAAATGAACCTTAAAGCTCGGTTTTGAATTGCCTCTAATTTCATAATGAGGCAATGCTGCCATGGGGACCATACAGAAGACGCATACTCTAGACGAGATCTAACAAAGGTTATGTATGATAATTGTTTAATTTCAGGTGAGGCGAGTTTGAGGTTACGCCGAAGATATCCCAATGATGAATTAGCCTTAGATAAAATGAAATTAATGTGAGTTGCCCAAGATAGATCACAGGTTAAATGAACGCCGAGGTATTTATAAGATGTACAGGGGTCAATTGTTGAGTCGTTGAGTTGATATGAAAAGAGTGATGGGGACTGTGATCTGGTGAAAGACACTAGTTTAGTTTTATTTACATTAACTGTCATTTGCCATTTTTGACACCATTCTTGTAGTATTAGTAAGTCAGCCTGTAAGAGTAGGTGATCATTATTATTACTTATTTGTCTGTATAGAGCACAATCGTCAGCAAAGAGGCGAATTTCAGATGTTAGGTTAGCGGGAAGGTCGTTAACGTATATTAAGAACAGCAAGGGGCCCAGAACACTGCCTTGGGGTACACCGGACGTTACACGTGAAAGAGGTGAACGGGACTCGTTTACAGTATATTGTGTACGATCAGATAGGAAATTTTTTATCCAAGTGATTATTGAATTATGAATACGCAGTTGGGTTAGTTTTTGTAGCAGACGTTGGTGGGGCACTTTATCGAATGCTTTAGAAAAGTCTATGAAAATGACGTCGGTCTGTAATCTCTTGTCAAGGTTACTGTGAAGCTCATGAACAAAATGTATTAGCTGGGTATCACACGAATATGTCTTACGAAAACCATGTTGATTTTTAAAAAGCAGATCATAACTTTCCAGATATTTCATGATAGAAGAGAAAATGACGTGCTCTAGTAATTTACATGAGATGCTGGTGAGAGATATTGGGCGATAGTTTGAAACAACATTACGATCCCCACTTTTAAAAATAGGGATAACTCTACCAATTTTCCAGTCAGACGGAAGCTTGCCGACATCAAGTGACTGTTGAAAAATAAGGGTTAAAAATTGGGATGAGATATGTTTAGTGTTTTTCAGCAATTTAGAATTTATTTGGTCATCACCGGAGCTAGCAGAAGTTTTGAGATTTTCTATCGCTTTCACTATACTCAAATATGTTATTTCGATAGAAGGCATAGCAGAATGAGAAAGGTGATTTAGGAGAGGAATATTGTCATTGTTTTCTAGTGTGAATACTGAGCTAAAGTAAGTATTTATTAATGAGGCGCTTTCAGATGCGGGAATTCCGTTCATATTAGTTAGGTGGATGGATTTATGCTCCTTAGGATTAATGATCTCCCAGAACTTATTGGGCTTATTCTTTAAAATGTTAAGAAGGTCGAAGTTAAAAAATTTGTTCTTTGCATTTTTCACTTCTCTTTTATATTCCTTAGCAGATGCGCTGTAATTATTCCATGCAGTAGTACTGTCCTTTTCTTTAGCTTGCTTGAAATGTCGTTTCTTCCTAGCACTTAATTTGGAGATTGTCTTGTTGTACCAAGGCTTTGCATTGTTTGTTTTAATTCTGAAGCTTGGAACGTACGTGTCAGTCAGAGCTGTTACCTTGTTTTTATAGAGATTCCAATTTTCCTCAACTGTTCTTTGATAAAAGTTGATATGAAAAGTATCATAAAACTCTTGAAGATTTCTATTAATTGCATCATAGTCAGCTTTATTGTAGTCTTTAATGAATTTATAATGACATGATCTGATGACGACGTCAAACTGCAGGTTTAAGTGTATAACATTGTGATCACTAATAGCAGGAAGATGAGTGATGTTATTCACATGTGAGGGGTCAGTGGTAAGGCACAGGTCAAGAATGTTGCTAGAGTGATGGCTAACTCTTGTTGGTTTAGTTATCATTTGGGAGAGGTTAAACGTGAGAGCTAGGTCGATGAACTCATTATCAAACTGATGACCTGATGACATGGAGTTCCAATCAATATTCGGAAAATTGAAGTCGCCAAATAGGATGACCGACGCATTAGGTTTAAGGTCATTAAAGATGAACGAGAGGGAGTCATGAAGTTCGCTTATGAAACTAGCGTGATGATCGGGTGCTCTGTAGCACACACCAATCAGGATATCGGAAGATTGAGAGTGAAGTTGAAGCCATACCATCTCAAGGTTACCTGGAACATTAACTTGTGACGCACTAATATGATTGTGGATAGCGATTAGAACACCGCCACCTCTCTTTGTTAGTCTGTCGCATCTGTGTAAAGTATAATTCATATTGGGGGGGAACACTTCTGAGTCAGCAATTTCGGGTTTCAGCCACGTTTATGTTAGAATGACGAGGTCGGCAGTACATGATTCAATTAGTGATAATAGGTCGTCGCGGTTTGTTAAAACACTTCTTATATTTGTAAAAACGACCGAACATGACTTGCTGTTTCTGCGTACTCGGGAAGACTGGGGTGGGCGGCGGCGTGTACACTGCTCCTATGGCTTTTTTTCTTCATATATACTGTTTTTTTGCAGAGTCGAAGCAAAATGTTTTGTTGTCCATGACTAATCTGTTCGAGCGCATCTTGTACTGCTTTCCTTGTTGTTTCGCAAACTCAATCAGTTTTCGCCGTGCCTCGCGCACTGCTGGTGAATAATCCTCGCATTCGGTGTTGCAAAACAGAGCCCGTATACCCTTTAAATATACCGAGGATAGAACTTCATATATTTGCAGCAATATCGTTTAGAAGCTGGCTGCAGAAACGGCAAATGTTAACCGTCATGTAGCCGGGATGCAGCAATGTCTTTTGGAAGCTGGCAGAAACGGCAAATGTTGCCGTCATGTAGCCGTCATGTAGCCGGGATGCAGCAATATCTTTTGGAAGCTGGCAGAAATGGCCAATGTTGCCGTCATGTAGCCGGGATGCAGCAATATCTTTTGGAAGCTGGCAGAAACGGCCAATGTTGCCGTCATGTAGCCGGGATGCTGCAATATCTCTTGGAAGCTGGCAGAAACGGCAAATGTTGCCGACATGTAGCCGTCATGTAGCCGGGATGCAGCAATATCTTTTGGAAGCTGGCAGAAACGGCCAATGTTGCCGTCATGTAGCCGGGATGCCGCGATATTGGTTGGACGCTGGCAGAAACGGCCAATGTTGCCGTCGTGTAGCCAGTTTAGTGCCAACATCATGAATGCTGGCTCTAGACTGGTCAAGCTGGGCCCATATGGGGCCACCTTAACCATGCTGAGACCAATGTTGGCACAATATCTTGTGCTGCCTGGGTAGTTAAGAATACAAATCAAACCTGCCCTCTTTGTATGCTGATTAGTTCCCACGTAACACTGTTCGTTTATCAAACGTCAAAAGAAAACGAGTTTTTGTTTGTGGGTATATTTCACTTATACGGAGAAAAACATGTTTTTAAAAACAATCTTTGCAAATAAACTACAATTTCGTCCCGCGACAAACTACCGTTTATGACATTTTTCCGGTTCCTCTGTTGAAAGCGTTTATACATGTGTACAAATGTAAAAACAAACGTATTTCTTAACTTTGTATATCCTGTATTTTATTTGTGAGACAAAAATAAAACAAGTAACGTTAGATCAGTAAACGAGAAAGATAATTATATACAGTTACACCCGCACCAATTTCAATTAACGACACTGCACTCTTCACAATCACATCAAAATGTCATCATATTTCTATCATTTATAACAAAACAAAACTAAACAAAAATGAATTCATTTGCCTAATACAAACTCTCATTTTATAAACTCTTAAGGAACGTAAAGTTACTTCCACACTAACTAATTGAGACGAAGAAATAATAAATCCTATCGGAGACTTGTCGCAACACTTAACGAAATTGGGCACTTTACCAATAAGCGTTCACATCATGCGTTTCAAACTTTCCACCATGCTTCAGGCATAATTGTCGTTCCAAATTTTTTTCTATTTCTAAAATAAGTGCATGAACATTAACGATGACTCCATTAAGTATTCAAACAACCCGCATGACACCCTAATTACGTTACATTCTAAAAACGCGGATAATTATGTCAGGTCTTTGCCTCGGATGATCGATAACTCGGTGATACGTGTCAAATCGATGTCGAACGATCTTTGACGGTTGCTCCGACAGCTGGGAGTGGCAGCCACTGATCGATATTACTCACGAACAGCGCAATTACATTGTGTTTTCTATATACTTTTAATGCTCAAAGCTTCCTTACTGACAGACATGCGTTGTTATTATCTTAATCGACCCTGCCTCTCTTGACGGCTGCTGCATGAGCATATCCGCCAACGCACTTGGCATACCTGCCATTTGTCTTCCAGACCGTGCCGTGACAGTTGAAATTGCGCAATCGGATTCACACTTGCCGTCAGGACAAAAGTCCTCTTCAGTGGTAGGAATGAATAAGGGGAGAGGAATGATTCCTAGAATCAGACACTCGAGTAAAATATCGGCTCACATTTTTTCTTTTAGGAATAATGAACAGCAACCGTTAACCATGTTAAAATAACCTGGCACTGGAGAAGAAGAAAAATATTAAGAAGCAGAAGGGACAGAAAATTGACAGGACAATGATTAATTTACTCTGTCGCGAAGCTCATCGGGGGAGGTTAAATCTGAAAAACACTGTAATAGTTTCCCACTTGAGAGGCCGCACTTAGCACAGGGATTATTTATCGGATCATAAAACTGGACCAACATAACACGAGGTGTCAGATTTTATGCAAGGAATACCCAGTAAAGATAGTTTGGATATCACCTGTTCATATCAGATCCGCAATTATCGCGGGCTGTTTTAGCGTAAATTGGTGCGACAACGGTCGCGTATGTTGTGTGTTCAGAGCGGAGTTGACAAGCAGGCCTACGACTCTGAGCACCTGCGAAAGAGGCGTGTGTGATGTTTTGCTTAGGTTCGTGACTATACTTTCCAGACTGCAAGGAAAAGCGAACGGACGGTCCTTTTCCCTAGTGGTTCAACCTCGGCTATACGGAGGCAGAGTTAGAATTGGGATGGTAATGAGATGGGTTGAGCTGCTTGGTATAAAGAAAACATATTAAAACAGCGCACAAGCAGAGGCGACAAAAGGCGAAAAGAACACAAAACGCTAACTGCCGAATGATGCACTGTAAAATAAAGAGGAAGACCATGGCTTAAGAGCTGAAACATACAGAAGATAAAAAGAGGAAAACCTTTCATACACAAATTAGTTGTGCTGGAAATGAAAGAGGAATAAGAAAAGAAGATGAATCCAATTAATTATAAAACCAGAACAAAAAAAGAAAATGCAAAAAGGTGGTTGCAGAAACCACTCTTGTTGGTTGTCTACGAATTGCGATAGCATTTTTCGTGTTTATTTCCTTTTGTTAAAAGGCAATGGACGACGTCATCAAGAGGCGATGGACGACGTTAAGGACGGCGTCTATGACGACCTCATGGCTGACGTCGAGGACGACCTCAAGGACGATCTCAAGGACCTCTAGCGCCACCTCTAGGGCCACCTTGGTCAATTGCGGTTAGGCCTCAAGTTCATTTTCGAACATCCCAAGGATGCACGTTGCCATTTCAGGACCTTTCTTTGTCTGTCCAGACCAATCACGTTCACTTTGTCTTTTCCTGTACGATCAAAGAGGGACATACATTTTTACTCGTCCTCCCACTCTAAGGTGGTAAAAAGAAGCATATGCATTTCAATCCTGTGTTGCGACCCTGGAAAAGTCGTTTTATCATACAGTTAAGGATAGTCGTATATCTCGACTTGACCGCCTTATGGTGTTTGGTTTTTTGCCGCTGTTTTTTATACAGATTTTGTGGGTCCCTGCTACAGAAGCTTAAAGGTGTCCGCCAAAACATACCGAAGAATACAGAAGAACCGAAGGGAGGTAGTCTCCTACGTGCAAACATTTTCGTACATTTTTAAACCTGTTTCCAACCGGTAAGAGATCCCAGGGGTTTTCTGCACACCAAAAGAAGGCCAAGGTGTATTTTAGGGTGGGATCCGTAATTGATGATCGCTCAAGAACGTGGCGCCAGAAGGGTCGCATGCCCAAGTCCGTTCTCTGCCCTGGGTTTGTTGTGTACAAGATGCCCCTACCGTGTGGAGGTTGTTATTCATGGCGAAACGTTTCGGTGTCGCCATCTCGCGGAAGCCCGTTACAACCCGAAGTGGGAATCTCCCTGCGCTCCCGACGCTCCCGACTCTCGCGACGCTCCCAATGCTCCCAACGCCGCCCCCGTTCCCAGAGCTGAAGATGCTTTCGCTCAACCTCGCCGCCTCGCCGTTTTTTTTTTATAACAGTAGAATTACCCGAGATTGAAGTGAAAACACAAAATCATGAGTAGAATTAAATAATTGTTAAGTATACCTCTTCCTTCTCCTGCTTTTGCTGTAGTCAACGCGGTCTCGGGTAATTCTACAATTATGAACTTACACTAACTCACTTGTCCCCTCACCTTTTGCTCGTTAACTTGTTTTGATTTGTTTATTATAATATTATTTTAAATACCTCATGGACAATTACAATTTCTGCGTCTGGCAAGTATTCATTGCAGCCATCATTGCTGCTAACTGAACATTTTTTGTGTCCTGGCTAAAGCACGGTTAAGACGGTCACGTTTAGCTGACTAATTTTTAAAATTTGGATATTTGTTCAGATTTTTATTGACAGCGTCAGAAATAAACCTTGTCCCGTTTCCTTAGAGAACAATCAATGGCATCATTGTCGTCCTGGTTTCCTCGCTTGAGCAAAACGTACTGCTTGTCAAGTCTTAATTGTGGCATATTAAAAAAAAGCTAGATGAGTCCAGCAATCCTTTTACTTTTATGCATATGCTTGACTTTACCAAGCTCAATAAAATCATCAACAGCCCCACGTTTATTATTTTGGTAGTTACAATGAAGAATCGATTTCTCACAGGATATAAAGTGCGGATGACTTGGTTTTTACAAAAATAATTCAAGCATAAACGTTTATTCTGACGATTCAGGCATTTTAAAAGCATAACATGAATAACATACGCAAAACTAAATAAACCACTTTGCACAATTTAAAAAAACTAAACATATGCACACCTCTAGTAAAAATCGTTTTGTCAACTTATTTATCTCGACGAGTCATTTTGTTAAGATTGTACATTTAAACTAACAAATCATTTGATCGACAGCAAACACTTGAATGACAGCAGTTTGAGATTTAGCAGATATGTAAATGTTATTTGATGACCGTTATGACAATATACTTAAAGAGGCAGGATATGTAGCATTTCTTAATAGCTGACCTCCAAGTGAAGAAAGCACTTCGGTGGTCCAGTTATAACTACTGTTAATAAACCCAATAAACCCTAGTATCGCAGCCATTATTTCTGGACTTTACATGACACTTTGGCCTGCTGGCCATAAGCCGTCATGAATAAGTAATATTTCTAATATTGAACATAAAGTTCCAGCAACGCACCTTTTACTGCACACAAAAAAAACCTAGGGCATCTGCTTGTAGGCGAAATATTGCCACATTCATTATCACTAACGTTTTTTTTCTACGATCAAAACACTGCACCGCTGCGAGGTCTATGAAACGGAAAACTTGTTTCAATGTGGGATTCTCAGGGACCCGATTTGTCGAAAAGTCACAGCAAGATTCGTTCGGTTTGGACAACATAAGGATAACTACTTTTAAACTAAATTTGAGAGCGCGACAGGCAACATGGGCGACACGGGAAGGAAATCCACACGCGAGGAAAAACAAAAGGCGGATTATCGATTATTGTTGGCGCCGAGTCCCGCCAGTGTAATCCGAAAGGAGAACAAAACAGACACTCGCGAACAAAATAAAAATAACAACAAGTACAACACGATTCGCCCCGAAAGCATCTGGTAATTGTTCGAACACACACGTCGAGCTCTCGCACGTCTATCTGCGTGAGTTTTAATGTCATATATACTTCCTTAGCTTGTTGCCTTCTTTGGGTATGGATGGAAACTTGCACACTTTTGGTCGCGTAGGTTGATCCACCGGTGACAGAACCATACTGAACCAGGGCGTCGCTTCCGAAAGCAAACCATCACGCCGCATTTCTACGGCAAGCGGGACGCAAACATACCAGGCATCCTAACCTTTCAGAGTATCAAGTTACACCCATGTGCTTCTTAGTGGCACCCTCAGCATGGCTCTCGAAGTGAATACGGACACCCATAAGAAATTATGCCCTTTTACACTCCGGAAACTCCGAAGTACTGGGAAGGGGCGTGACAAAAACATCAAAACGCTGGCAAGTCGACAGTTGATATTACACTCACTTCCAAGAATACTCTATACAATTGAAAGAAGAGGGGCAAGAACAAGCGTTCAACGAACTGAAGAAAAGACTCCAACCACCCCTATCCTTGGACACTTCGATCTATCAGCGGAGACTGTAGTCCACATGGACGCCAGCAACGCCGGACTCGGCGCGGTAATCTTTAAAGACAAGACGGTGCAGAGAGGTGATCGCTTACGAAAGCCGGGCTCTGTCCTAGTGCAGAACAAAATTACTCAACGACTGACAGGGAATCTCTTCCTGTCGTCTCAACATTAACCAAGTTCCGCCCGTACCTGTACGGGATCCCGTACCGCGCTGTCACGGACCACAACGCTCTCTGCTGGCTCTCCAACCTCAAGGACCCGTCAGGACGCCTCGCTTGCTGGAGTATTTGACAACAAGCATTCGAGGTCGCCATTGTGCATAAGTCTGGCCGCAAGCATAACGACGCTGACTGTTTGTCTAGGGCCCGGTTGGAATCTTCTTCCGACGGCACCGACGACGACGATAACGCCCGTTTTCTCGGCGCAGTTACATATACCGACATGGGAGCACTCGAACGAGACGACCCGGAACTTCGCGCCGTGATCGACCACCTCGAAGGTCAAGGAAGCTCTGTTCCGCTAGTCTTAGCCCGAGATTTGTCAAGCTTCGTTCTGCGGCGAGGCGTGCTCTTAAAGACGAACTTTGGAACCAGCAACCCTGCCTGGCTGACGGTTGTTCCTGTCAGCGTGCGAGAAGAAACCTTTCGAGAATGCCACGACAACCCCAAGGCTGCACACCTCGGCTACAGCAGGACGCTCACCCGGATTCGTGAAAAACTGCTAGTGGCCGAGAGTCCCGAAAACCGTGCATCTGTACACACAGTCATGCCATGAGTGCCAACGACGTAAGGATCCTCCGACGAAGCCAGCAGGCTCCTGCAGCCGATGCGTGCCTTGACTGCGCCCTTCCAGCAGGTAGGAATGAATTTACTTGGGCCGTTCCCAATATCGACGCAAGGAAACCGATGGATTATCGTCGCAGACGATTATCTTACACGGTACGCCTAGACGAAAGCCCTGCCATCGGGAACAGTGGTGGAAGGAGCCAAGATTTTTGTCGAGTCCATCCTCCTTCGACACGGCTCACCTGAAGTGCTGATCACCGATCGATGGTCATTTTTCATGGCAGCGCCGACTAAAGAGGTCCTTCGGCTCAGTCACATCAGCCATCCACGAACCACCGCTTATCATCCGTAGACCAACGAGCCTAATGGAGCGGCTCAACAAGACAATCGCCGACATGATCTCCAGGTACGTCGACGTAGAGCACAATACGTGGGACGATTTTTTGCCGTACGTTACGTTTGCGTTCAACACAGCGGTTGAAGAAACCACGTAAATGACGCCGTTCCAACAGGTACACGGCCGAACGGTTACCACGATGCTCGACGTCATGCTGCCTCATGTGCCAACCGACGATGGCAACGACGACGCTCAACTGATCTCTCAACCCGCGGAGGATGCTCGTCAACAGGCAAGAATCAAGATTCAAGACCAACAGCGAGTTGACGCACGCCGGTATAACCTTCGTCGCCGGGATGTGCACTTTAAACCCGGAGACCGGGTATGGGTGTGGACGCCGATACAGCGCCGCGGTCTCAGCGAGAAACTTCTGAAACGCTATTTCGGACACTACAAAATGATCCGACGCCTCGGCAATCTGAACTACGAAGTCCTTTCCGACGGAAAGCGCCCATCTGCAAGACGCCAGCCATGACTCGAGGTGGTGCACGTCGTTCGGCTCAAGCCGCACTACGAAAGGTAGAACTTTGGACATTTCGTCAAAGAGTGAACTGGGAACTGTGGCTTACGATTCTGCTGTCCTTTCGTTGTAGATTTGTTTTCGTTTTTGATGCACCGAGACGACACGTTTTTTTTTGTTTTTTCTTAATGAGGGGAACCATGCCGTTGGCACAGCTGACCAAGTAGTCAGCGCACTCGTCGCCTAACGGTTATCGCGCTTGCCTACCACGCAGAAAGCCAGGGTTCAATGTCTGGCCACCGGTTCACATTTTTTGTTGAATATAATATGATTTCCTGGTAAATTCGAGAACCGTGTCGCTGATTCGAGGTTAGAATGACTCCACACTCTCAGAAAAATAAGTGTAGTCACACCCTTTGTCTCATATAATACACCCTGAAACTTCAGTTCGGCGTACAGCGCACTGACGTCGATCTGATGGTACTCACTTTCACGAGCGGCTTGATAGCCGTGTGGTACAACCTAATAATATAGCTAATGTACGTGTTACCAACCACAAAAAATATAATCGGGGTTTTCTGGGCCCTAGTTGCAAAACCTCACTGTTTTCTTTCTCTGGGGTCTCTGATGGGTATTTTGGGCTATTCAATAAGTTATATCGCTCCGTTATCAAGCCCCTCGTAAAATATGGGGCCATCTGTTCGACTATAGTGAGCTGTACCTCGCATTCAAATTTTGGGGTGCGTTATATGGGACAAAAGGGTGTAAGGTGATACCCTTTTTTTTATAGTGAAGACGCTCGAACCTTCTACGCCGATTGTTCCAGAAGCCCAGGCGTATACGAAAGGGGCTCCGCGTGGCAAGGCCGGAGTCAGTCTCGCCTCAGCGCTCGAATCTTGCTGTTTCGCCGACATCGACGACTGTGACGCTAACTTACTTCTATTTTGTTTTGGGCACAAGTTCGCCCCATTAAACGTTTAGCTTTTTTGTTTTGTTTTTTCAGTTGCTTTTCGCCTCATCATTTGTGTATCGTGACATTATGAACTTTGAATTCCGTACGGCAAGGAGTTCAAGGACACACTTGGCTCACGGCATTCGAACCACGGAGAACGTTGTGACTCTTATGTGTATACTGTGTTTGTAGGGTGGATAAACAGCGTGACTCTGGGATAAAAATGCTTCTAGTTCAACACAAACACTAGAATATGACACGCATTATTTGTGTAACAAATAATTCAAATAATTAAAGAAGGACGACACAGATCTGCACTGTATGGTATCCAACCTCGTGCTCAGGCTCAAAAACTTACTTGAAAAAACGCTGCAGTGATAAAAAGTAGAGCATGATTATTTTTTTAGGGAAATTCAAATTTGTTATGTAAGGAGCAAAAATGTTTTTCTAGGTTTTATACACGCTACAGAATTAAGTGAAATATGTCGAAAGGGCACCTGTAGCGCTAGCCGCCACATTCCCAGATGAATATCTCAAATTAAATAAGCGTGACAGCTTGTCTATCTACTTTCCAAGAGTATATTTTCACCGTTCTACTACAAAACACACACAAAAAAATCAATAAGTACAAGCTGCAGTAACTCGACGTAAAACGACATCTTCTTGGACTCTGCTCCCTTACGCCATGCTGAAATCGATTGAAACGGCGAATTCGATGCCTGGGTTAAAACCGTCTTCCCGCCGAAAGACGGCACCTCCTCCACTTTTTCTGCCTACGCCCTCTCCGCACGAATGGGACGGCTGGAAAAGCGTTCGCGCGCTTCGGGATCTCAGAGGCCATGGTTGCACTACAGATAGAGGACCGCATGCCGGGCTACCCATACAAAAAGGACAACCCATTTATTTTGGTTGCCCCACTTAATGGGTCATTTTTTTTAGAGAGGGCAAGTTTTCGCCCGAGTGTACGAGTTTCCCGCATACCAAGTCGCACGAGCCCCTTGTAAAAAAAAAAGGCAGGCAGCCCCGTCCCACAACTGGTATTTTGAACAGGGCCCATCGACATGCAATGTTGATGATGTGGCTGAAAAGGGCGTGAAAAGGTTATCTATCAAGGAACGTGACGAAAGTAGGTGACTTTAAAGCAGGAATATATTTAGCAACATGTTTCAGGAAAGCCGGCATCCTTGAGTGTCCACTAGTAGCTTGGTGTTTAAGCTGAGTAACAGGCTGTAGTTGAGCTTGTTGGTGGAGTAGTTCTGTTTAAGCTTCTTGTAAAAGCTTAGAAGTCAAGCTTCATGTTGATATTGTAGTTGCTCAACAATGTACATGTTCAATAATGGCCTGCGCGTCATGAGAGATCTGGTTGATGAACACCGGTCCGATAAACCTCTGGAAAGCATCTGAAAAAAAAGTTCGAACATGGCAGTTTGGTTCACGTCTGCTTTAAAATACATAGAACAGAATACAATATTATAATTTTTTTATTACACTATATTTCACCTATAGGTGTGTTTCTTCTGCAAGGATATTCAACTTCCGAAAGTTGAACGAAGAGTTCACTAAAACCATGTTTTCCTGTCCCGAGCGTATAAATATATTGCATGTATATTATGTGGTTTACTAGATCATAACTTCTGAACAACCTTCGTGATATTCTTAAGATAATCCAAGACCGTCATATTGTTTTGGGCATACGATGGATATGACTAAATCCAAACATACAAAATATATCTAAAATAAATTTATAACCATGTTTGGGAATCACATTTTAGACATATTTTCGCAAATTAGCGGCCTATTAACTCTTTATCACAACACCTAGTGAAATATACCAAAATGTGTATTATTTTCTCTAAAGCTCATTTATTAACCTCTAACTAACTGTTACTCGGTTGTACAGTCGAATCTCGTTAATTAGAACTTTCGGATAATTCATACTGACATGCAGGTCCCATCCTACTGTCTCATGGGAGGAAACTCCCTGGTAATTCAAGCTCTGCTTTAGTTCAAATAAATTTTCGGTCCCCCTCAAGTTTGAATTAACGAGATTTGATTTATTTATTTTTGCTCGTCCGTCCTTGTGTAAACGTACTTCCCGACGTAATGTTAAGAAATAAAATGAATGAAATTTTAAGCTCTGGTAGCTGAAACACGGTATTAAAGAAGTCAACCTTCCCAACATTCCTCTATAAAGATGGTAAGAAATGTGTATGACGAATGACCCAAGAAAATCACTTGAACGATTCATCTTAACTTATTCAGCAAAATAGCTAAGTAAACTAGTTGGTGCATGTCGAACTAGAAAGGTGCCTCAAAATTAGGTGGAAACGATAAAGAAGGGACAATACCAAGCACTATTTGTAACTGAACGTTTATTGAAAACACACGTCAAAATTCGTAAAGGCAATCAGGCTCCCGAAACCAAAACGCAAACTCTTTCTCAGTTAAGTGCACCAGATGGTGCGCTTAGGCATCTATCCTAGCCCTTCACTTTCATGCCATAGGCCTCGAATAATAATCTCCCTGTTTTACTTTTAAGTTCTCCTATAATTTACGTAATTTCAAGATTAGGCCCACAAGAGCACCTATCACAGGGATTCCGAGATTGCCCGAGGGGAAGCTTCTGATATCTAGGGCATGCTCACGTGACCTGTAATTTATACACCTTCCCGTTTGCCCAATGTACGTTCTACCGAAAGTTATGGGTATTTCGTAGACAACTAATGTTGCACAATCAATGTACTGCACTACATGTTTCTTTGCACATGCTTTTTTGTTTCTTTTTGTTGACTCTTGAGCACAGGCTAGACAATTTAGACGGGGCACTTTAAAGCGTGCGACAACTCCCTTGAGGTTGCGGAACAGCCTTAAAGTGTGCGACAACTCCCTTGAGGTTGTGAAACAGCCAATGGATGCATGAGATTATCAACAATATGTTCTTTTTCCCCTGGGCGGCTGTTTCTCCTTCGTTTCTTTCTTTCTTTCTTTATAGTTGGAAACGAGTGTTTATGTGACTTCATCCAAAAAAAATAAAACATTTTAGATATCCCACTAATTTAAGGCGGCCCACCTGGTCAAAGAAGCTATCGCCCATAGTATGCTTGCACGATCTTATCTGGGAAGCTCTCATCAACGATGACGCAGTGCCTCGTTTCACTAATTTCGAATGGGCACACGAGAATGTCAAAACCCCTTTGTTTGAGCCTGGCTGGTATTTGACAGCATACGTAATTATTGTTCAAGTGCAAGATTAATTCTAAGAACTACAGCCTTTATGACGCCATGGTTTTTGTGTGCGATGTTGAGAACTCATGAGTTTGACGGAAAAAGCATCTATTGTTCTGTTGTGAGGTCATTGTTGCAGGTGCAGGGCTGTCTTTTTTAAACGATGGTTCCTTCAACTTCATCCAGATAAATTCTTTGGATAGCCCAATAATTTAAAGCGGCCCGCCAGTTCAAAGAAGCTACCGCCCATGCTTCGCTAACACTAGAAGCTTTCATCAACGATGATCCCTTGTCTGCAATAGATGACCTTATCAACAAAACGATAGATGCTTTTTTTCTCAATATCGCATGGGCACAACTTCACACAACAAACCATGGCATTCAAGAAGCAGCAGTTCTCAGATTTAAACTTGCACTCAACAAGAATTACGTATGCTGGAAGTACCACCCACGTTTGAAGTAAGGGGTTTTGCCTTTCTCGTTTGCTATTCTAAATTAGTGAAACGAGGCACTGCGTTGTCGTTGATGAAAGCTTCACTAGACAATTCGTGCAAGCATACTATGGGCGATATCTTCTTTCATCAGCTAGGGCACAATGTAGAAAATAAATTGCCTTTTGAGATCCTTGTTTTATTGTAATAATGCATCCTAGGAGCTCTAAACACCCTAAAAATGACATTTATGCAGGGCCGATTTGCGTACTATTTTAAAAAATGTGGTCAATGTTCCCTATACTTACCTTGTGGAGACTCAAGAATAGACAACCGTCTTGCTGGTGTCCACACCCGTTCTAACCTGCGCTCGTCCTGAGCGCGCGCTAGCTTGACCCGCCTCACGAGCCATCTTTATTTTCTTCCTTTTAAATCCCCACATCATTCCCCCTCTCGGGGGGGGGGGGGGGAGGGGGAATGAGTTTCTCAATCAAGTGGTTTTCGTTGGTCCCCTCCCAGAACAGACGGCATGATTGTGGAGTTTTTGGCAGGGGGCATAGCGATGCCGTGAGTCCAGTCACTGCACAGCCTCAGTCGACGATAGGGTTGCGTTGAAAGCTGTGCCTTTGCAAGTGGTGCCAGGGTGGCCAGGACAGACGTGCTTTCTTGTTCACGACTCGCCGGTTGGGGGCGGTCGGTGAGGCCTTGGTGATGGGCGGTGGCCGCCCCTCGTCTTCAGAATGGTCTGTCGTCACGCCGGAATTTGATGATGGCTGATGGCTTCTATGTTGAGGTTGCGGAACGGTTTGAGTATTCTTTTGGTTGTGAGGGTGTAGAGTTTGATGTGGTGGTTACATCTCGTCGTCGCTAAGTCTGACGTTCGCCAGTTCTGGTGGTAAGGTTAGTGTTGGGCGCAGGCGTTCGGGACAGGCACGGCCAACAATAAGGAGGGCGGCTTCGATGTCGGCAGGTGTGAGGGCCCGTGATCCAGCCCGCACCAGCGCCCGCTGGCGGTCTTCTCGGTCGTGGTGAAGTGCTCCTTGATGATGTTGTTCGCATGAAATGAGTGGGACGCGGCAGAGTTCACAGATGTCGGCGTATTCTTCATCGTCGTAGGCGGCGGGCAGATCTGCAGCACAGCGCTCCGTCAGTGTCCGTCGCCGGAAGGGATGGGGAACGTCCTCTGGTGCAGTCCCTTGTGGCACTTGAGGTTGGTGTTCCCAGGCCATCCGGGACGCGAATGTGACCATTCGCCCGGCCTCCATCACGCACCAGGTGGCAGCCTCGGCAGTGCGTGGCGGTTGCTGACGGCGGTTATGTCGCCTGGCGCGGCGAGAGTGGCCCCGTGGGTTGAATTGGGGGCGTAGGGGGGATCGGGAGCGGCTCCGAGATCGCCTGAATGAATGGGTGTTGCTGCGTCGAGGTGGCATGCCTGGATAGAAAATAACCATGAGCAACAATCTTCCGTGTGGCAAAAATTGACAGGGGACTGTGTTTCTTAGGACATTTCTAAAGGGTGGCATGTCTAGAAACAAACGGCTTCAGATCACAGATGTTAACGGGTCCAGTTAACGACCCGTCTTCGACATGTCGTAACCTATACACCAAACGTGATACCCGTGAAACAACTTCCAAGGGACCTTCCCAACGAGGAGCTAGTGATGCCGCGAAGCCTTTTGCTGCATTACTAAGCGGGTGCACTCGCCGGAGAACGCAGTCTCCTATTGAAAATTCTAGGGGTCTCCTGCCTTGGTCATATTGGTTTCTCTGATCGAGCTGCGCTAACTCAATATTTTGTCGAGCCACCCGCACAGCGTCAGTGATTTTATCACGAAGTTGTTCAGCGAATCTCGCGTACGAGGTGTTTGGTCCCCTATTGTCGTCAGAAAAGCTGTTCTCGAGGGGAAATCGCAGCTCGCGTCCGAAGTTTATTTGGGAAGGTGTGAACCCTGTCGTACGGTTCTCCGTAGTTCGAGTGGCGAAAGCCATTTCCGGGATGTAATTGTCCCAGTCTTTGTGTCTCTCGGTGTATACTACTAGCATTGCTTTGAGGTTCCGGTTGACCCTCTCAGCTATGTTGGCTTGAGGGTGGTAAGGAGTGGTGCACTTGTGCTGGATGCCCAGTGCTGTGCAACAGTCCTCAAAAACCTTACTTGTGAAGTAGGATGCGTTGTCGGAAATTAATTGGGAACAGAACCCGAAGCGGGTGAAGGTGTCCCTCAATTTGTCCCAAATCGTCTTGGAACTCAGTTGGCGGAGAGGGTGAAGCTCCACCCACTTTGAGAAGTGGTCGGTGACCACCAGGAGATACCTGTTTCCTTTGGGGCTGCGTGGAAAGGGACCCATTATGTCACATGACACAATCTCCCATGGAAAACGACTTTCCAACTGACTGCATCAAACCAGGGGGTTTACCTCCCCTGGGTTTGGCTTGTTGGCAACGTAGGCAACTGCGTGTGTAGCGGAGAACATCCTGGCGCATCCTCGGCCAAGTGGCGACGCGACACAGTTTCTGGTAGGTTTTCTGACCGTCACTGTGGCCCGCTAGCGCACTGTCATGAAAATACCGGAGGAAAGTTTGCCTTAATGTACGGGGTACAACCACACGAAAAGGGGACGTTGTGGGGTCGGCTTCGTCTGCTTGCGGTATGTAGCGAAGGAGGAGTCCGTCCTCGCTGTGCACATATGCGTCTACTGACCCCTGCGTCCCGTTTCCATCGGTTTGATTGGGCTGAGTCAAGCACCGAGATACCTTTTGGCACATGTCGTCTTTTTGCTGGGCTGCTCGTAGCTCGTCCCGGCTCACCGAAAGACCCCAGGAGACTTCAGTGTCGGCAACAGCGACGAGTTCCGCTGTGTCGTCCGCCTTTCGGGGGGTAGGGGTGCTCGTGAGAGAGCATCTGCTGCGACATTGAACTTTCCTGGTTTGTATTCAATCAAAAAATCATATTTCTGTAAAGCCAAAGCCCAGCGAGCGAGGCGTCCAGCGGGGTGTTTAAGGTTTTTCAGCCATGTTAGTGCTTGATGGTCAGTCTGGATGGTAAAGGTCGCTCCGTCTAGGTACATGTCAAACTTTTTCAAAGCGAATATTATAGCTAGACATTCTTTTTCGGTTACCGTGTAGTTACATTCGGCCGCGGTGAGAGTATGACTCGCGAATGCAACGGGCCGCAACGCTGCGTTATGTTCCTGGAGTAGTACTGCACCTATACCGTAATCACTGGCATCCGTCTGGAGGACGAATGGAGCATTGAGATCAGGAAGTCTCAGAGATGCAGTATCCGCAATAGCGCTTGCTAATGCTTTAAACGCTTGTTCCTGAGCGGAAGTCCAGGTCCATGGAACCTCTCGGCGTAATAGCTGGTGAAGGGGCCGGGCCAAATCAGCGCAGTTGGCAATAAACTCGCGGTAGAATCCCACCATGCCAAGGTACCGTTGTAAACTTTTTTTGTCTCGTGGCTGGGGAAATTCTATAATTGCTCTGAGCTTCTCTTCTTGCGGCTGGAGTGATCCTTGGTCGACCACGAAGCCAAGAAGCTCGACTTTGGGTGATGCAAGTTGCACTTTTGACGGGTTAATTGTGAGACCCGCTTCGCTCATGCGCTTCAGGACGACCTGCAAATGGTGAAGGTGGTCCTCGATAGTATTAGAAAACACTACTACGTCGTCCATGTAGGCCATTGCATAGTTAAACTTTGCATCACCCAAGACTGTATCCATGAGCCTCTGGAAGCTCGCAGGGGAGTTAGATAGGCCGAAGGGGAGTCGGACAAATTCGAACAAACCCCTGGGGCAAACAAATGCTGTCTTAGGGACGTCATCTCTTGCTACGGGAATTTGCAAAAATCCTCTACTACAGTCGAGGGTTGTGAATATCCGCGCAGACCCCAGTGCATATAAAACAGACGAGACTGATGGAAAGGGGTATGCATCTCGCTTCGTGACCGCATTCAGAGGACGGTAATCTACGCAGAGGCGTGCGGTGCCATCCTTTTTGGGTGCTAACACAACCGGAAAAGCCCATGGACTTTTCGAGGGACGGACGGCTCCGGTCCGGATCATCTCATTCAGTGCTCCGTCCAGGAGTGTGCGTTTATGAACACTAAGGGGCCGCGCGTTAAATCGGATAGGCGGAGTGTCTCCAGTATCAATTCGGTGTTCAAGGATGTTAGTCTTCCCAGGTGTTTCTGTAAACATATGTGAGAAATTCTCCAAAAGCTTCACTATACGTGAACGGTCCGAGTCGGTGCCAGAGAATGACCTCATTGCCACGTGCAGATACCCCGACGAGGGGAATTTCTCACACATTGCACTCTCTAGAGGACGAGCTGCCGTAGGCATTGGTCTGACTGCAAACTTGAAAGTAGCGGACTGCGAGCCATATCGATATTCTTCTGCTGACAAATCTAGGACTATTTTTTCCCTGGAGATGAAATCTCGACCGAGAAGAATGGGGCAGGCGAGACCCGGCAGATATGTGAAATGTTGTCGACATTGTCGTCCATCAAAGCTCATCTTCAGTCGAGCTCCTTCAGTGGCGGAGATAACTTGGTCAGATGCTGTACGCAGCTCTCTCTGAGAACACCGCATTGAGATGTTCCGATCTTTGCACAATTTCCTAACGAAGTCTCCAAAAGTGAAATTGCAGCTCCGGTATCCAAGAGAGCTGCGATCTGTTGACCGGCAATGTTAACCACAATGTAGGGTTCTGCAGTACCTCTACTTTCGTGACGCATAGCGTCAAGGGATGGTATTAAGTACGTGACTGGACGGAACCTATAAATTCGAAGTAGCTTGTCATAGACTTTCAGCCGACTCACCCATGATACCATGGTCGCTAGGATTCCCAGGGTCAATGAAAGGCTGAGGATTGCCACGTCTCGCAGACCCGCCCAGGTCACCGTT